>WEIV01006287.1:0-18294 GCA_013390005.1 Calyptomena viridis | reverse complement strand
AATTAAAATAATATATTGGTGTTTGTTTGTTGGTGGTTTTTTTGGGTTGGTTGGTTTTGGGTTTTGTTTCATTTTTTCTTTCCTCTGAAGTACATGCAAAAAAAGCTGTACGAAATTCATCCTGTGAAGTAAAAAAGCAAAACACACATCTTTCATTGCAAAGAATAGTCTAGAAAACTGTAGGCAGTGAAGCAATTCAAAAAGCAATAAAATCAAGAAACAAAGAGACAAACTTTTTCCTTAGACTAGGACAGTGTGTCCTTGCATTTCAGGTTGCTGAGGCTCACTCAATGCTGCCAACTTTACCAATTTCAGAGATAGAATAGTGTTTTAGTGGTACTCCATCTTACTTTTTCCAGTGAAAATGAACTGCCTTGCTGGCTTTATGGAATTCTTGGAAAATAACCACTGTACATGAGGAATCCTCTTTGTATAATACACTGAGCATGTGATGGGAAAATAATTTAAACAGGCCACATAAGTCAAGACTCAGGATGCATAATATCAATATATAATCTTATTTCTGGTTGCATCAATATTGACAGCTCTGCTGTGATACCCAAAGCCTATGGATTGCTAAATGCAGTGAGTAGGGGTTGTTTTTGCCATATGGTAATCTGGGTGTCCAATTTTCATCCAGACTTGGTATGATTTGTAAATAATCAGTTCAGCATAGTGGAAGTAGTTGTAACAATTTCTGTACGTTGCAGTTGTAACAATTTTTGTAGATAGTGGCCATGGCTGTTAATTTCCATTGTCAATTCTGAATCTTAAATAAGGACTGTACTATGTTTCAGCAAACGCTCTCATACAGCATTTATTTGAAAGCCAAAGTCTGTAATACGAATTAAGCCACAGCACTACTTTTTTTTTTTACTTTTAAGTTTTGGTTGTTTGGGGTTTCTTTTCTGTGTAGTGTTGGTGGAGGGTGGTGGGGAGAGTGTTGTTGTATGAACAGTTTTCAAATTGTATCAGGAACTATTGATTGAAAGATTAGCTCTTCTGTGTATTCAGTTGCTGTTTTAGTAGGAAGATCAGCAGTCTCTTAAGAAGCTGCTTCCTTCTATTACTTTATTTATTGACTTATAAGCCTCTACTGCACTTGTTAAGGTATTGTTTGGACACAGGCATTTATTACTTATGCTACATTATAAATCCTTTGCTTCGGGTGAACCTTTCACTTTCAGAGAGTGCTGATGTGCCTTGACTTCCAGACAGGCAAGGGCACAGTGGAGTGCTGCTTTGCCAGACTGCACAGCTGCACTGGTAGATATTGCCAGCTCTTCAGTAATGTCACTGCAAGTAAAGCTGTCTCTGAGCAGTTTGAATTTGTAGTTCAACGTGAGAGTAGCTCAGTACTGGAGAGGCATATGAGCAGTTGTCAGCCTTGAAAGGCACACCTGTTTTTTCAATGTTTGAGATTTTTTCCATTCTCTGTATTATTTTTAGATTCATGAGGTTCACAGCTTCTTGAACTGATGTTTCTCTCATGGATCATTTATCATATGTGCTAGATTTTTGCTCTCTGTAAAACTTCCCCTTTCATATAAAGCATAATATACATGATTTTGAAAATTCAGTAATTCCTGATTAGTTTTATGTTCATGTCAGGATTGGATTCTGAATAGAAGCTCTAAAACTAGACCTCTTCTTTCCATTTCTGTTGCTATTTTTAGTGAATTCTCTTAATAAATTAAAGTTCAATTAATAAATTTATTATATAGTTCATTGTAAATTAAATCAAACTAAAATATATTTTTCTTCTATGTTTCCAATTTTTCCATGTGATTGTAAAGAAATTAGTGCATATCTGTCACCATTGTACTATTTGTTATGTATTTCTGACACTGGGTTTGCAATGTAATGAAATTGTGACATAAGAACCTTTTATACATATACTATTCTTTATTTAAAGTAGAAATCTAAACACTGTCTTAATATCTTCAAGGTGAAAAAAACATACACAAAAATGCGTGAACGTCTTGTACTTGTGTCAATGCCATTCAAACGACAAAGGATAAATAACTAATTAATTTCATTTCTGATGAAAAGATTAAATAAAATTAATAACTCAATGAAGTAAAGGTAAGGTAGGTTTTCTGCACGTCAAAATGTGGAAAATATAAAACCACAGAAATGACAGTTTAATCTGCAATAGATACAAGAGGGGAAAAACAAGGTGATATATCAGGGAGAATCTAATCAATACTATAGAAATCTATGACAGAGAATTGGTACAGATAGAGCTGGAAATATAGAAGAGTTCTAAAGAATTAATAAGAGGATGCAGTGAGCAGATGTATATGAAACCTAAGGAACATGAAAAATTTACATGAGGAGTGTTACTATAATCTATAAAAGTGAAGAAACAATGTAATATGTCAGAAAGACTACTATCTGAATATACTTGCTAGACTGCATTCAAAGAATAGAATTCTTATGTGATGATTGACCTATCAAAGGGGTAACTTTGATAAATTTAGCTGATGGGGAGTCTCAATAGAAAAGTTTCTCATAGACTTGCATATCAGAGTGTATGTTTTTGCAGGGTGTACGTCTCTGTACAAAGTAATCATGGCAAGATTTGGGGATTTTGTGATTACCTCTAAACTGATAATGGACTAATATATGGCTACTTTGGCTGAGATTGAAGTAAGGTGTGTTGGAGAAAGGTCTTCTCCAAGATTTCCTCCCCAACCGTGTTTTCCAGGCTGTATTTACTAAATATTCTGTCCTGGTAAGTACAGTAAGCAGTGAAGAAACAACACTGGTCTTTATTTGTATAGTATTGTTCTCTCAAATGTCAATGATGTAATGTTGTTGCTGTGTTCCTATGTGTTATTAATAAGACATAGAGAGGAAAAAAGATTGTATTGATTTTTTTAAGATCTGGTGGGGATAAGTGTCATGGGTGGGCATGCAATTCTGCATGCCTGGAGAGAGAAAGGGCAGCTGAGATGAGCAGAGAGCAAGTGCTGTACCTTTAGCCAATGGTGAAGTAGCTAGATAACTCTCTACCAATTATGTTAGAATATGCAAACCTTCTGATGTCTATAAATGTCTATTCTGTAAACAGTAAATTGTTACATTTCGGCACCCCTGAACACGCAGAACACGCGTCATTAATGTCGCTCTGGCCGTCCCAGCCGCGACAGATGAGCCTTGCTATACCCAGGATAACCTCCATTGTATGCAATGATCTGAGGCATCACATACAGAAATGTCACAAAAAAGAGCAGAAAAGTAGGAGAATTAAGAGGAGCAAAAAGAATTACAGTAGTGTAGTGACGTTGATTGGGTTTTTTTCTTTGGTATTTTGTGTGTGTGTGTGTGTGTGTGTGTGGTTGTGTGTGNTGTGTGTGTGTGTGTGTGTGTGTGTGTGTGTGTGTGTGTGGTTTTGGTTTTGGGGGGTGGGTGTTGGTGTTTTATTGTTTTGGGAGGTTTCTTGTTTGGTTTGGTTTTGGGTTTTCATGTCTGTGAAGGCATAGAAAATTTCTTCCCACTTAGAATGATATTTCAACCAAGAAAAGGTCAGTTTACTGATTTGTTTTTTCCTGCATAAACTAAGCTTTTAATTGGAATAAAATGCACACTATTTCTCTCTAAAATCCTGTTAATTTTTTATTTTAATTGTATAATCAAATCTAAACTCTGGCTCTCTGTTTTCACTATTGTGGGTTTTACTTTGTTTTGTGGGTGGTTGTTTTGGTTTTGGTTTGGTGTTTTGTTTTTTGTTTGGTTGGTTTGGTTTGGGTTTTTTTGTTGTTTTATAGAAGAGAGTCTATGAGTAGTAACATCTTACTCCCTTATTAGGAAACAGTGATACTCAGTTTTACTGGCTTATTTTTCTGCTATTCAATCCTGGTATATAGGTCAATTTCCTGAAAAAAATCCTTGAATTCTTCTCAGATGGAAGCTTGAGATAGTCATGTGTATCTGGAGAGATCCATGTACTCATGGTTCTACTGAAGAACACATCTCAGACTGTGTAATTGAAGGGAATTACTGATTTTCAGAGGGAGCTGCTAGAGATGAAATGCAGCGATACATATTGTTTATCTAGTTTCTCTCCTTGTTTCTTAGAAATTATCTGGAAAAAACAGAAACCTACAAACATCAGCTACTTGGATATTAATGAAGGACAAAGTAATTTTCATAAATTTTGAGAGATCTACAAAGTTGGATGCAGACAGTAAACATAAACATAAAATAAAGCTGAGAAACATTTTATTATTGATAATCTTGGTCTCACCTATCAAAAATAATGTTTTGATTATCTATTAGTCTGTAGATTAATTTCCTGATCTTAATAAATATATTTGAATAAAGTGCAACATTTTCACTGATAAATCCTTTTGATAACAAATAAAGTATTTTTCTGAAATTCTACATTGATTTTAGACATTGAGATAATGTAAACTACTTGCATAGGGTATTTTAATGGTGTGTTACTATAGAAACAATCCTGCCAATCTGGGAATTTGTAGCCAACTGTCTTCTTTAAATCAGCTTAAATATAGCAATTCAGTTGTCTTCACTTCACACTAGCATTGTCAGAACTGAAAAAAAAGATTTTCCAAACATCCCAGCTGTACCCTATGAAGCAAATTTGTACCCTACGGTTTCTATTTCTTGAAGGATACAGAGGTTTAACATGTAACTAGAAGCTTTAATGAAGCAATCAATCAATGAATCAGTCAACCAGAACATAATGCTGTCCATATCTAGATTCATTGGGAAAAATGAGTAAATCAGTATTGATTTTGTCAATATGGTCAGACAGATAATTTTATAAGGAGACATTATATCCTGACTAGCTTAGTATTATAATAATTGCTAAATTAATGAGCTTGCTATTCCATAAAATTTTATTGTATTCAGGATTTAATTATAGAGCCATCGACATCAGTATTGAGCACTAATAACTGAAAAAATTAATATCAAGTGAAGGTTCAATAATCATTCTTTTGGAACGGATTCTGAGGATGACATGATAGATACCAAGCAAATTCTTTTTTTGATGCTTGCTCAGTTAAACAATAATAGAGAGAAATACTAACTTCTCAGCAATTATAAATCTGTCTCTAAATATTTGCAACCCTGAGACTTAAATTCATAGTTTGAATTGCAAATACATTAGTCTCAATCTTCTCCTAGAGTACAAACAATAGTCTCTTACTTTGAAATGCGATGAAAAGAGATTTTGAAGTTTACACTTTTCTTGTTAGAATATTAGTCCAGGAAATGGGAAACCTTGCAAAGCTACCTTTCTCTAACTACAAGATCATGAGGTCCCTTTGACACTCAGATCATCCTTGAAGTTAGAATATGTATTAGACTAAGAAAGGCACACCACTTATGTCTTTGAAGTCTGGCATGAATACACCAATAAGGAGGATACATACTTGTGTAGTTATCACAACAGCATCATTAGGGCAGGTTTGATGCTAAGTTCATCCTTGCAGTGCATGTTACAGAATTAAATCAACACCTTGTGGGGGGCCGTAAAGATGTTTCTCTTGTGCAGGTGTGAGTAACAACATAGGAAGAAGTTAGATCTTGCATCCAAAAAAACTAACTTTGTTATAAAATGAATATTTTTCTAAACCTTAAATATTTAAGGAAGAATGTGAAAATTTTTCCTTAGAAATCAGTAGCTAAACTCGAATACTGCATACTACAGTTTTCCTTAATATTTTTTTATTTTCAGTCATATTGACAGTGTCTGTATACATCAATTAATACAGACAAATCTGCAGTTTTTGTCAAAGTGAAATATTGGCATGAATCAGCTTTTCAATTTCTGAATGCTTCTGAATATAATTGTTTCTATCTCACTGTCTGCTTTGTCCTTTATTTATTTTTTTTATCCCTCATCATGTAATATAAAAGTAGTATTTTTTCAAACTGAATGGCTAGTTCTTGCAAGGGGTGAATGCACATGTATGTGCGGCCATCTAATTCCTATTCATTTTTAACAGAGATCAGAAATTTACCAGCTAGGGTAAATTTTTTTTACTCTTGAGACCTCTCTCTCTAAGCAGTGATGAGTTCCGTTTCAAGACTGGAAGCATTAGATAGTAAATATAATACAAACAACAGTAATAAACTAGCATCTTTTTTTTTTTTTTTTAACACTATTCTATCCCAGCAAACCAGTATTGCCAAGAGGAAGAGTTCCCCTTTGACATTAAGTTATTATTTTTTAAGGAGTGTAGGGCTCTGGAAGGAATTTAGGAATTCAGTTTCTCTGTTTGAAAAGAAAGTTGAAATTTCTTTTCAAATCCTAATAGAAACTATATTTTCTGTATGGAATATGAGTTTGAAGTTCATCTCTCAATCAGAAGATATGAAACAATTTTAATTCAAAACATGTATGTATGTGTTGTAACATATCAATGTATTCACAGAATCACAAAATCAACTAGATTGGAAAAGACCTCCAAGATCATTGAATCCAACCTTCGACCACCACGTTGTTAACTAGACCACAGCAGTAAGTGCTACATTCATTCATTCATATCTTGAACACCCTCAGGGATGGTGACTCTATCACCTCCCTGGGCAGTCCATTCCAATGTTTAACAACTCTTTCCATGAAGAAATTCCTCCTAAAGGCCAGCCTGAACCTACCCTGACACAGCTTGAGCCTATGTCCTGTTATCTTGTCACTAGTTACCTGGGAGAAGAGGCTGACTCCCACCTGGCTACAACCTCATTTAAGGCAGTTGTCAGTCCTGAGCCTCCTTTCCTTCAGGCAAAACATTCCCAGCTCCCTCAGCTTCCCCTCATACAACTTACTCTCCAGACCTCTCACCAGCTTTGTTGCCCTTCTCTGGACTCATTCCAGTGCCTCTAAGTCTTTCTTGCAGAGGGCCCAGAACTGCACACGGAGGGGTGGTGTCAAGTACAGTGCCAAGTACAGGGGAACAATCACTTCCTTGGTCCTGCTGGTCACACTTCTTGGCCACTTGGGCTCATTACTGGCTCATGTTCAGAGCTTGCTGCTGTGTTTGCAGGTGTATTAACAAGCTTCATGTTTCTCATGCAATAGCCGATGACAAAGTAATATAGGATAAATCTAATTTAAAGACTGAACAGAGAAAATTAATTAGTTTTTTGTGATTTAAAATCAATTTCATAACATTTGATATCAGTGATACTGCTGTTTAGAAATTATGAAATGGTCTAAATGCCATGGATTTTTTTTTGTTACTTTCATTGTGTTTTTCATGTCTGATTAAAATTAAACTTGTTGGCAATGTAGAACCTGACAATGACAGTTATGCTACTTGATTTGTAACAGAAGTATTTCTTTACTTTTTTTTGTGAGTTTTTTTTAGTGAGGTCCATTTTTAATAATTTAAAATGCTGTGATGGTTTTATAATTTGGTGTTTGTGATTGCTTCATTATACACATAGTAAGCCATTTTTAAGTTAGATTGTTCTAAACAAAAGCTAATAAAATTTCTTCACCATATCACCCTTAATCGTCTATGTTCCATACTTTGTACAGGAAAAGAAGAAGCAATCAATTAGGCTGTTAATGTGTGGAAACAATGTGTGTAAGAGTCACTGAGAGTAAAATGTGGAAAGCTAGACAGACATGAACTTAGTGCATAGGAATGTCTGTTTTGACTTTGGCAACTACAATACTTTTTTCTGGGAGTCAGAATGGGTCGAAGACATTGGTGTGTAGCTTTGTGACACTCATATTCTAGTCTGAGACTAGATGAGCCTACATACAGTCTTGGGTGAGGCCCTGCACTGTGCTTCAGAAGTTTTGCTCTGGTAGAATACAGAAGAAACGGTAAGGTAATAGCAAACATATATATGTTTGACAGACATTACTGAAATGAATATCCAGAGTGATCCGATTACTGGGGTTTCTTGGATGATCTATTGGACAAAAGAAAATAAAGTCTGACTCTTTTTCTTTTTTTGCCTGTAAGATCTTTACCATTTTCTACTTATTATAGCATAAATATCAATAAATTTGATAGTGAGATGGGGAGACTAAACACAAACGTTAACTGAGAAATTGATTTTTTTTTTATTATGTCTAAATTTTTAAACTTTCCTTTGATCATACCAAAACGATTAGCATCTGAAAAAAATTGCTAGCATCTGTTTTAAAAATTTATAGGTGTTTGAATTCAGATTCTCAGCTTAATTTGACAAATCCCAAACCGCTAAAAAAATCCCACTTATTAGAATATAATCATGTTTTACTAAGACAACAAAAAAAAATAATCAGAGACATATTTCCTGGAAAAAAAACCCCACCAGTAAAAGACATCATTTTCTGTTCACAGTGATCCAAAATATCTTTTCTTATGTAGTTCTTCTTCCTACTTCACATAAAAAATCAAGTCAGAAGCAAAGAATGGAATAAGGAATTTGCTGTGGAGAAGTCTTTAGCAAAAATAGTCTTCAAAGTTCAGTTCCTCAAAATTTTACAGGGAATAACTATTTAGCTGATAGTTTAAAACTATTTCACTTGAGCTTTACCTCTAGAAGGCTAATAGGTTGCAGCAGAATTGTGTCGATTGACTACTTCTTCTGGCTTTCTCATGCTACTTAACAGCCTAATAAATTTAACAGAGATTGTGTAATGCTATGAAACCGACAACAAGAAATGACTTAATAACCTTCTCTTAATTTATTTTTAACTGAGATGTAGCTTCAGTGACTTAGAAACATTCTCATTACGACAAAAAAAAAAAAAAAACAAACATGAATTTTCAGTCATTAAAAATTATGAGTCTTTTTCACAGTTCATAAAATATCTCCATTTAATCTTTAGTATTACTTATTTAATTTATTAAGTATTCATCTTTTGTGTTTATCATTAGCTCTAATTCTTGTTATAAATGAGAGTGACAGTGCAGGAAATGAGGAGTGAATAGGTGAGTGGAAGAGAACTTAGTTCTGGTTCTTAGTACTATCATCTAATTGCAAGATATGAAATGTTTCAAGAAACAAAAGGTAATTATTCCTACTCATCTTTTCTTTATTCCAGAAATTCTCTTTCACAAAGGTAATTATAGTAAAATATGAAGAAACCTCAAATAAACAAAACCACAAATAAACACAAAATCCAAATAAGAAAACAAACAAACAAAAAAATAACTGTAACAACTCAAAATTCCTCTCTTCTTCCACCAAAAGCAAAATGAACCAAAACCTCAAAAATAACAAACACACAAAAAATCCTTTTTGTAAAACTTGAAACACTAAGATGTTGCATCCTTTGTTATAGTTTAGGAGAAACTATGTTCCATAGTTGAGTTTGTAACCGCTTTTTCATACTGTGACTTTATGTTCTTGCTCGTAGACATCCTTGATTGATAGAAACTGACAATTGTGCCATCTTTGCTGCCATTTATACATTTAATATTGGAGGCCAAACACAGAAGGTCTTCACCAAGATCAGAATTACATCAAACATAATTTTTTTAATAAATTCATTATCTCAAATTGAATAGATAACAAAATAAATGTTAATTATCCCCTGATGACCTTCAAATAGATAACAAAATAAATGTTAATTATCCCCTGATGACCTTCAATTTTATTATTTAACCTAAAAAACTTAGACTTGGAAGTGAAAATTCTGCATCAAGGAGTACACTTCATGAAGCAATCTATGTCACATCTAACCTGGAGTCCAATCCCTTTCTATACCAAGCATGGCAACAATATTTTCATAAACCAAATCGAAGGTGAATTCTGCTACAAAGTATTAAATATTTAGTTAAAATACTAAATCTTAAGAAAGAGAAGGACTAGGTAAATAAAAGACCATTTGTATATTGTTCCTCTTACATTAAAGGAATTGTTTGTGTCTCTTGATGAGAAGAGACAATGATATTACTAGGAATAATTACCCTCCAGGACTGTCTCATGGGAGTTATCCAATAAGATCACCCAACAAGCCAAAGTCTGCTTTCCAAATCACTTTTTTCTTTCCTTCTCTCAGGATCCTGAACTCCATTATTTCATGGTCACCACAGTCAAAACTGCATCCAGCTTTCCCATCCCTATTGTAATTCTTCCTGGAATTTAAGTATCAGGTATCTGTTCCAGCAGAGTGATTCCCCTCCTTAGCTCTATAGTCACCTGTGCCAGGATATTGACATCAATGAACTCCAGGAATTTCCTAGCTTGTTTGTGTCATGCTGTGCTGTTCTTCCAGCAGATATGGGACCAGAGCCTGCAGACATGAGGCTCTTCCAGTTATTGAAGTCCTGATTAACCTCCTCTTGACTGGTTGGTCTGTAGGAGACACTCAGCACAATGTTGCCCATATTTTTTTGCCCATTAATCCTTATCTTACTCATCACACATCCCAAGGCAGAGATCTTCACATTCCCACAATTCTGCCACAAAAATGACAAATCCCATTCTTGCTATCCCAGCTCACCCTTCACAAAGAGACTGTATCCATTCATGGCACCATGCCAGTCATGTGAACTATGTCACCACAGTTGCATGATCATAATGAAGTCATACTTTCACACAGACCGCTAATTCTTCCTGTTTCCAAAAGTCATTCTGTAATTTTCAGAAGGGAAGATCCTCTTCCCAAATCATGTTTTTTAAAAGTTCTTTCCTCCTCATTCTCTTCCTTATGAGTATGTACAAGATACAGACTCAAGTTCTAGCTCTTTGTAACTTGGAACAAGCTAAGAAAATATTGTTTGTTTGCTTTTTTGTTTTCAAAACTGCATTTTATATACTGTTTAAGTAATCAACTTGCTTATAATACACATACTAGCAAACACGCTTTATGGGCATTACACAGTCTGTAAAAAATAATTCATATATCATTTTAAGATATTTAACAGCCCCAGCTGGGCTGGGCTCCAGCCCAGAATCCAAGTACTNTCTTTCCTCCTCATTCTCTTCCTTATGAGTATGTACAAGATACAGACTCAAGTTCTAGCTCTTTGTAACTTGGAACAAGCTAAGAAAATATTGTTTGTTTGCTTTTTTGTTTTCAAAACTGCATTTTATATACTGTTTAAGTAATCAACTTGCTTATAATACACATACTAGCAAACAAGCTTTATGGGCATTACACAGTCTGTAAAAAATAATTCACATATCATTTTAAGATATTTAACAGCCCCACATGGAGCTCCAGCCCAGAATACAAGTACCACATTCTGACTTGTCTGATTGTTGTAATGTGTGTTTAGCATGTATTTCTCACTGTATATTATTGCTCTGTTACTTGGTATGTCCTGTTATGATGTGCCCCACCCCTCACCCCAGATGGTTTGTCCCTTCCCTTGTCCTCCCTTCCCATTGGCTGGAGCCCCTATAAGAACCAGGGGCCGGAAATGGGAAGGGCTCTTCCTTGGTTATCCCTCATAAGCTTGGACCCTCCAGGTGGTCTGTTGCCTCTGGAGTGAATAAACTTGTATTATATGTAACCATGGAGAGCTGCCAGCACCTTCTTCGTCCTCCATTTCCCTCAGCCATCCCTCAGGGAGTGCAGGGGCACACTCACCCCTCGGCAAGCCCTGACAGGGGGAAGGCTACAGTCTGATCACCCAGCTCCTCATATAATGGTAAAAATTCTATGTTCAGAACACTCCTCCTTTTACTATGCTGCTAGCCATAACCATGGAAGGAAAATCTATTTGTGTTATTATTAAAGAGTGCCCAAATGTGATCAAAAGAACAGAATTTGGAGACGCTAGTGTTATGTTGCGGGGTCCGAGAGGCAGAAAGTACAACGGGAAGGCTGGATTTCATGAAGTTTCTCAGGCGTTTATTTAACTATTTGCGTGCCGGCATTCTACAGTCTAATTCTAAGCTAAACTATCTCTACCGCTTCTAAGCCTAACTCTAAGCATACCTTACCTTCCTAGCAGACTCTGTGTCCATGCCCCCAGACAGTGTGTCTAGCTGGGCCTAGACATGTGTCTCTCTGCCTGGCCGTGTCTCACGGCCAGGCAGAGGGTCTGCTCTCTAAGAAGTCTGCAACATGTCTGCCTTCTTCTTGCTACACAGTTACAGCTATATATCACACTATATTTTTTACATTAATCACCCAATGACCCTGAGATCAGTTTCTCCTTGTCCAACCACAAGAATGAGGCCATGTCCAGTCACAGCCTCACTTCTACACATGCTTAGGTCAAAATTAGCCTGCAGCATGGGCCTACACCCTAGGACATATAAAAAATTTTTTCTTTATTGCTTAGAAATTTTTCCTTTAGCATCATGACTTTGGAGAGTGAGGTTAGGAGGTAACCACAGAACTCAAACCATCTAAGAATAGAGTCCTCAGAGTAAACATAAATGAAAGATGGTTCTTAGTGCTGCTGTCAGCTCCAGCAAGTCAGCCTCAAGATTGTCTCTTTTGGCAGCTTCCTCTGTAAATGCCTGGTTTCAAAACAGGTTATTTGGATTCTCTTAACTTGTAATTAAGTCAAAACATTAAGTCCAGGTACTTGATGTTTTCCCTTTTTTTTGCCTTCAGAAAAATATAATCTTCTGAAATCAAGCGAACTTTAAAAGCATTTAATAAATTGTAATATTTATTGGGATTTACTACAGTAAAAGTCAAAACATGCATGTGTTCATGAGGAACACAGTCAAAGATACAGATCAGACATTAACATCATCCCTCTACTATTTATTATGCAGCAGATTAAAAAACTCTCCACTATTTGAACAGTGCCTTTTATTAGCTTTTCTATTGTTCTGTCTTCGAGTCACTAAGACAGACATTCAGGTACCAGTGCAGCTGGTAGAACAGCTGGCCATATAGACTACTTTACAAAGGGATGTTAACCTGATCATAGCTGTTCAACAGCTGAGAAAGACGGTAAATATCTTGGTCAAAAATAAAACAAAGTGTGAAAGATGTTTGAATATTTCCTTTGGAGATTTTGATGATTATGATGATGGCATTGTTATTGTTAATGTTACTGTTATTATAGACTCTAATGGAAATCTGATTTTGCAATGTTTCCCCCCCCCCTCCCCCACAAAATAGACATGTCCTAAAAAGCCTACTTATGAATGAAAAGGGACTGTTTTTCCATGTGTCTGCCTATGCCTCCTCTCTGTTTCTATGGAAGTGATAAAAAGTCCTATATCTGAAAAAATTTGTATTGAGAAGGTCAGCTAAATCAGTACAGTTTTGAAATGTTTCAGGTTTTAGTGAAATGTATATTTTGATGAAAATATGTTATCCAATTCTAGCATGAATATATTTGTTTTACTGCTCATAGATTCTCAGAAAACTTCCACTGTCACTGTAGAGTTATTACAGGTGCTCAAAGAATTACTTTACACAAAATCTAGGTTGGAACTTAGTTGTGTGACTCCTTTTGCATTCCTGTTTATGGCTTAAATGTGGATGGAACCTAAAAATATTTTTTAAAGTTTTTTAATAAATAATTGCCATAAAATTCTTGCAATAACAACAACTTCTAGACTAAATAAATATTTTTTTCCCCATAGTCT
Organism: Calyptomena viridis; assembly: GCA_013390005.1. NCBI lineage: Eukaryota > Metazoa > Chordata > Aves > Passeriformes > Eurylaimidae > Calyptomena > Calyptomena viridis. Next base: position 4,806 of record WEIV01006287.1, on the reverse strand, counting down.
GTGTGGGCTGGGCAATGTTAATTCTCACTAGCTCTCAGTCTTATTCTTTGTGTACTAATAGAAATTTTGTTCCAATTCACAACACAGGACTGTGTCTCATTCTAGTTAGACACTCAGAGACCTCTGATTTCATATCCATTTTTATTTTTATTTGAGGAGTCAGAGCTTTTTCAGAATTTGTCCAAATCTGTAACACTCACTTCCAGTCAAGATACCCAACATATTTCTTCAGTTTTTTAATTTTAGTGAAAGTTTCTGTCTTGGAAGAGGCTTAAAAAAGAAATATAAGATGACAAGTGCTAGTTACATCACTTAATATGACATACATAGATATGATGAGGATGCAGGCAAAGGATCCTGCGTAGATTAGATGCAGGTTCCTGAACAGACCAAAAGAAAAGCTTGAAAATTGCTTTGCATTGGCTCATGTATCTAAATACTTTTTTTTTCCTACTAGGGAAACAGCTAGAAGGTATTTTTAGAATAAAAATTAATAACAGCCCTGACATTTCTGGGTCTTCTATATAGCATGTGCTTGAATGCTGTCTCTAGTGTGGTTAATTCACAAACACAGCTATGGTTCTTTGATGGACACTGACAAATTCCTACATTCCTTCTGTTCTTCTCATGGCATCCTCTGTGTCTTTCTTCCACTGTCTGAAAATTAAAGTAAAAAAAAAATCTTCCTTCTTTGCAAATTTAAGTGTTAAAAAATGGTGTTAATATGTTATGTGGTTTTCAGCAATGTGAGCCTACCCCTTCAAATGGACAAATGTATTTCCTGGGCCTACTATTCTCTCTTCATCCCTCTTTCCCTCCCATATCACCACTGGTTTTTTAAGATAGATTTTAATCTTGTGGCATTATTTCCACTTCATTTATAAAAGTTATGGAAGCTCAGTAGAGGTTAATGCAATTCTAAATCATATATCTGCATATAGATATCCATCTTGCTGTCATTGCTATGAAGTTTACCAGAAGACACACTACGGAGAGAGTAATATGGGGAAGAATACAACAAAAGATTCATGTTTTTTGTTTATGAACACCAAATTTCTTATGGTTTTTTTTTCATGATGAAGATATGACAGGGAGAAAATTATTAGGAAGTTTGTTTTGTTTTACCTTCCAGATTTCTCACTAGCTTTAATATAGATAGCTATAACATAAAATCTAGAGGCTCTCTCCTGAGGGATAACATGTATGCTGACAGCTAAATACAAATAAGTTCATATTTAAACGAAATGCGTTTTAACAATAACCTTAAGTTTCCTGCTTACACCAAACAAATCTTGCAGTTATCACTATTGCAATCTCAGAAAGAACACTTGAAATACACAATTACAGCTTCACCATCCATAAACAGCGTATGTCTAGCAAAATTATAAGAGCTGAATGGTCTGTTGGTCTCATAAGGGCTCTTGGGCAGCTTGTGGAACCAGCTCAATTGAGGATACGTGGTTCCGCTTCTGGCATGACTAATGCAGTTGGGAAATATGCCAGGCATCAGGCTCTTGAGGGAGGAGGGAAGAAGAAGAGAAAGCTAGAAAGAGCCTGGAGGGGGAAAATCCAAGCAAATGAGCCATCAGGCTTCACCGGAACACCATTTGACATTTGCAGGGCTGTAATGTTAGGAAGCCTGCAGCAATACAGAAGCTCTTGTGCTCTAAGGGGCAACACTACTGCAAAGCAAACAACAAACCTCATGGGAGCAAGGTTGAAATATGGACATGAAAATGAGCAAGCGTAACACATTAATCCTTGTGTTGCACAGGGATATAAAGCAGTACATGAATGGAAGTGATTATGAGTGGCATTTATTTTTCTTGTAAAGAAAATGCAGTGGATTTCATCTTACAGAAAAAGCAAGTAGTGTTTTCTGATGGGAAACAAAATGCAAAAAGTCTTAGCCAGACACTTTCCCTGTGAATTTCATTCTGAAGCATCAATTAATGCAGAGGAACAACTGCCAGCCATTGTCGCTCCAAGTCTTGCTCCTTTAATTTAAAATAACCTGGCAAAATAAGGTCAGTGATGTTGCCAGGAAAGATGCCATGTAATTTCTCTGTTTAAGCCGCTGTGGTGCATATCAAATACAATTCTCCTCTTCAATGAAATGATAATTTGTAGCAAGCTGATGACCTCAGTGTCAAAGGGTTTAGGTTGGTGATTGCCCAATTTGAACAATCATTGTTTGCTTTCTCTCTTTTTTCTTCTGTCTTCTGTATCTGCTCCTGAAATGCTGCCTACCTTGGGAAAACAGATCTTTATTTATAGTGCTGCAAAGATATTAAGACTGCTAAACTGAGTGAGTTTTTTAAGGTTCATGGCCAAAAAGGCTGACAAAGCTCTGACTGTTTTCCTCCCCTAGAGGGAAGAAAAAAAAAAGAACCACACAAAAAAATTAGCAAAAAAAAAAACCACCACCACATCAAAGCCATATCTTTTGTTCTAGAAGATTATAAAGACTGCAATACTGAGTACTGACAGTTATTTTTCTCTAGTGTACTTCATGAGAAATGAATTATAGGATCTTGTGACAACTGGCTTTCTATGTGGCTGGGAGGTAGCATTAAAGGCTGTAGGATTTCAGAGGAGTTTAACAGTTGCTCAGCTGCAATGCAGGTAATTTGAATGAATTATTCTGCTTTCAGTATGCAGTGTGTAGGCATGCTCCTTCCTCTGAACTGGTCAAGGTTATAGTGTCACGTAGTGTATAATTTCATAATTCAAAACTGTTATAGGGCACACTGGGTAAATGTAATTTGCATTTTACAGATTTTTTAGAAGCTTTACACAGATTGTGATCACTCGAACCTCTCTAGCAGAGCATTTCCACATTCTATACAACAGGTACATCCCCCTGTTCAAATTGTCTCAGCCAGGCATGTCTTTCTATCATATTACTCTCATATGCGTGGAAGTAAATGTGATGAGTATACCTGAGGAATTGTTTATGTCGTGTGTGCAAGATGGTGTTTTTCCATATTTTATTTTTGGATTTTCAAATTATGGGACTGTAAGACTCAGGTCATATCGCTTTCCACAAATAATAAACTGTCTTTTCACCTTCTTCTCTCTAGAATATTCTTAGCATTATAGGCTTTTTGGGTGTATTCCAGTGTACAGGGAAAAATGTTATTACTCATTGATTAAAGACAGTGATACTAAAATTAAATCACAAAATATAAACATCTAACTTATTACCCCTTTTCTGGAAACCTGGAAAGAAAATCTGGATGTGTTTAAAACTGCAGTTTACTACCTTAAAAAAAATCTTTAATATCAAAGTTATTACATTTTCTGTTAAATAAAATATTTTTGTATAAGCAGCACTGGTAAATGGAAAAAAAAAGTTGTAATTATTCCTCTCTTAGAGACATATGTATACATTTTTACTATCTTTAACCTAAGAGTTTCATTAGGCTTATAGTTGTACCAATGCTATGCAAGGAAATGAGCTACCAAAGAAAATTGGTTTGTAACTTCTATTTGTTTCTTTATTGCTGACATTTCAAAATCACACTGAGAACTGACCTTCAATAAAAGGAACTGCTTTGCATTAATTTAGCTAATTTCTACTAAAGGTAGGGTATTCTCTAAAACTTTTCTTTTGAAGGTAACCTAGTCTAACACTCTCCTTTGTTAGGTTAATCAATGAGTTGAAGTTTGTATGAGAAATTCCCTGCCTACTTCTTAACATTCTTGTTATTTAAAATATCATTGCTAATAAGAATGAATTAGAAAGTATATTACAAGGCTTGTAAATGGGAGAAAATGCTTTTCTTCTTCTTAAATCTATGCTTGGAAGCCCAATCTTTTTTATATCATTGTAAAATATCTTTTGTCTATATACAATCTGGTATTACAGTGGATTATGTGTGATGTCACACCCAGTTCCATCAGTCATGTCAAGAGATAGATTTGTCACATAACTGAATGAAACTGCAAGGCAGAAGAAATTGCAGAAAAGAAAGTGATGAACGTTGATCTGTTGTGGAAAGGCATCTCAGGCTATAACAAAAATAGACTTTGTTGTGTGCCACTGGCCATGCATACTGCAGTGTTCATTGTTTGTGGGAAGGATTTTGCTGATGAAACCAAACTGAACACCGTGATCTCTCTGCAGAACCTTGAAGGCACTTAAGCAACTCTACTAAAACAGGCCATGGTCTAAAAAAGGAGGACAAAATATTTGTGAGAAGTATCCAGCAATGAAGGAGTCTTTAAATTACTATGTTTTCCTCACCATTGCTATCAGTTTAACCTTGACCAATTATAGCACAGATGAAAATACCAGAGAATGTAGTCTTTAATGATATTACTACAACAACAACAATTTCAGCTCAGAGCGTAGCTGCATAACATCGGGATGCTTTGCCAGGGAGTCTTGTTCATAATAGTATACAACATGGATAGCAGTACTAGCAATAGTGTAACGACTTTTTTGTGTTGAGATTTTCCCTTTTTTTATTACTCAGCAAGAGTTAGACTTACACTTGGTCTTGCAACCTCTCTCCAATAGTAATTATTACAGCACGGTTGGAGGAAACATTAACCTTTTCACAAATATCAATAAGCAGCATCTGATATATGTGANAGCATCTGATATATGTGATTAGGTTTTGTATAACAACTTTGGACTAGTCAAATATGCACTATCAGATCACTTCCGAGTTTTTTACAACTATAATACCATAAATCTGGATATTCTTATATCCACATAATCATCCAGTTCCTGTTAGAAACTCATTACATTCTTGGCTTCTACAGCTTCCTGAGCAACACATCACAGTGTCTAATCCA
>WEIV01006285.1:268958-366766 GCA_013390005.1 Calyptomena viridis | reverse complement strand
ATAACCAGCAGTGGATAATAATCCACTTTATTAGGAGGGTTGAACTAGTTTAAGGAGTCTCTTAGTGATGTCTCATACCTGGGTCCCAGGGAGGCAGCAGACTTTCCAGTGGGATGGGTCTGGTCTACATCCAGAACCCTCTATTCCTTTCAGAAGGGAGTCACCTACTACAACTACCCTCCTTTTCTTTCTATTAGTAGAAGTTCTGATCCATCTGACAGACAGAGCAAAACTGAGAGGTTCCTCAGGCAAACTATTTTCATCAGTGTCATCAATCTGACCCTCAAACTCCAGGACCCTAAACCTGTTCTGTTAGGGCATCTGGAAAGGAGGTGGAGGACAGGAGGGAATTCTAATACCCCCACGAGAATAGACTTGCTCCCATTCCTCCTCATCAACTAGGTCACTTCTTCATCCTGATGGTGGGAATCATAGGGCTCCTCTGACTCCTGGTGAGTATTACTAGGAAGAGGGAGGGTATGAGTCCACCAGTCTCTCTCTCTTTCACTATCACAGATGCTCCTCAACTTCTCAACCTGATCCTTAAGTTCAGCAACCATACAGGTCAGATCATTAACCTGCTCACACCTCATGCAGGTGTTTTTTGCACTGTTCTCTGGTACTACCAGCAGGCTCAGGCATTCCCTGCAGTTGATGATCTGGACAGCTGTGTCCTTCAAAGGTACTGTTTGAGTAGATACACTCTTGTTAGCAATGTTTTTTGATCATTTGGATATCATTGTTGGTGAGGGGAGCAAAAGGGACAAAAAAACCCCACCAACCACACCTATCAGGAGGGCACCTGCAGCCCTACCTGCTCGTGCTGGCTGCGCAAACTGCCATGCAAACTGCCACTCTGTTTGCCATGCTCAGGCTCACTGCACTCCCCAGAGTTTAATGCCTTAAATGCCAATGACCAGGAAGTGCCCAGGAGAGGAGAGCCCACCCCTGCCACTCACCTGCATCTGCTTTCCAGCAAGTCCAAGAGGTGTCTGGACAAATTGTTCCAGTGCCTCACCACCCTCACACTAAGAATTTTTTCCTAGTATTTAATCTAAATCTACTCTCTGTCAATTTGAACCTATTTCCCCTTGTCCTGTCACTACATGCTCTTGTAAATGGTCTCTCTCCAACTTTGTTTCTTGTAAGCTCCCTTCAATTACTGAAAGGCCACAACTGGGTCATCCCAAAGCCTTCTCTTTTCCAGGCTGAACAACCCCAATTCTCTCCGCCTTTCCTCATAGGAGAGGTGGTCCATCCCTCTAATCAGCTTGGTGACCCTCCTCTGGACTTGTTCTGACAGGTCATTGTCCTTTCAGAGCTGGATGCAGTACTCCATGTGGGGTCTCAAAAGAGCAGAGCAGAGGGGCAGAATTACTTCACTCAACCTTCTGCCCGTGCTGCTTTTGATGCAGTCCAGGATACAATTGTCTTTCTAGGCTACAAGCACAGTCATGCCCAGCTTTTCATCCACCAGCACCTCCAGGTCCTTCTCAGCAGACTGCTCTCAGTCTGTTCATCTGCCTTGGAGGATTGTCTCTACCCAGGTGCAGCACCTTGCATTTGGTCTTTCTAAACTTCATGGGGTTCCCATAGGCTATCAGAGCTTGTGCAGGACTTGACTCTCAAAGCAGGGAACCTACCCTTCCTGCAGTTCAGAATCCATTATATATTAGGAGCTTTTACAATTCTCTGTCTGGAAGACACACAACTGTTTTGCAGAGCAAGACAACAGAGCAACATGTACATCTTGCTTTGTTGCAGCTCACTAGCAGTAAAATCAAATTAACACTGAAAAGGAACATTAATTTAGCTTTTCCAAAATAAGACTTTGCTAGAAGCCACAACGATCACCAGTTCAAATCCCCAGCTTTTAGCAGGTAAAATTCCACCCTGAAGAGATTGAGATGTGTAAACCAGCTTGCTTTTTTTTTTCTTTTAAAATGGTATTAAAGTTTTTCCTCATTTTTCCCATAAAAGTTACTAAATGTTATTGCTTGTCAACCTTACTTAAGATTTTTTTCACTGTGTATTTATCTACCATGTATCTCTCTATCATTATTTCCCATGAGGTCTCAATTATAGTACTATAGTACTATACCATTAACATTATTACTTATGCACCAATAGCAGTACAGGTAAGTTAAGTCTTGTTTTCTCCTATCTGAAATCTGAATTATCACATTACATAAATAATGTGTATCAAGGGCTTCTCTCTTGCTGTTTTCATTACTTTATGAATGTAGACATTCATAAACAACAATTTATGAGTTTATGAGACCTGATGCGATGTTAGATATGTTTTCACATTGGAAAAGAAAACAATTTAGGACAGAGAGAAGCTTGCCTATAAACTGTAATAAAGAGTGTCATGACCCTGTCTCTACAGAGCAGTCACTCCAGATCTTGCCAATGGCACAAATGAGTTTTTGAGACCTGCTGCCCTATACTGGAAATAGACAGCCAACAAATGATGGCCTGTTTATGCAAAACGTGTAAACTGTTAGCAAACAAGTGGCTGTGCTTTTGCAAGCACCCAATGTGTGAAGTGTTCTGTCACTTCTCTTAAGATACTTCTTAGAAAGACTTCTTGACATTTTCTTTGGACACATAGAACATACAAGTTACCCCTCCTTCTTGGCCGAGTAGAGAAAAATACAGCTCCCCAAAGAAAAATGTACCTTCACAAATGATATTTTCACAGACCTTCTCCAACACTGCTGCAGCACAGAGCGCTGTTATGTGTATTAATACAGCTCTCTTCCCCTGCTTCCATTCCTCCATCTAGTCTTTACAGGAGCCTTAAAAAGTCCAGCCTAGATCAAGACTGTTTTATAGGATGGTGTACCTAACAGAAGACAGTTTGTACCCTCAACATCTCAAACTTACACTGAGAACTTACAGGAAAGGCAAAATCATTACCATCCTTATATCAAAGAAGCTATCAGTAACAGGTAGTGCAACTTGCGACAGCACTGAAGACTGAACTTCGCCAGAATTTCACCATAATTTTAAGGGGGCATTGACATTTATCTGTGACATTAACTGCCTTGCATCTTCCCATTACCTGACTGCTTGGCTTGGTAGCATTTCAGCCCTCCACATCCTCATGATAGAACAAACAAACTGAAACACAGGATGTTTCACCTGAACATAAGAAAGAACTTTACAGTTAGAATGACTGAGCACCAGAACAGGCTGTCCAGAAATCTTGTCGAGTTTCCTTCTTTGGAGATATTCAAAAGCTGCCTGGACACAATTCTGAGTAACATGCTCTAAGGGACACTGCGCAAGCAGAGTTTGAACTAAATGGCCTCCAGTGGTCCCCTCCAACATTATCCATTCTGTGATTCTGTGAATCTGTGATTTTTGCACCACAGAGGGAAGGAAGTTTGATACAAAAATAAGATGCAAAAGCAAGGTGTTTAGTCTGCTTCACTTCACGGGGGATGTCACCAAGCAGCCATAAAGTTGCTTTCACTGGTATGAGGGAAGAGAGAAGGAGCAGGAAGCCAAGAGCAAAACTGTATTTTCTGGAGACAGTACCAATTAATGCAGGTTTGTGATCATGGCCAAGACATCCTGTTTTCTTAGTCAGGAGACAAGTTTGCTAAAGCAGAGGAACCTGAATTCTGACTTGTATGCCTGCAACATTGTAAAGCAAACCCATTCTACCTTCAATCTGTGCAAATGAAGTACCAGTAGGAACAAAATTTTGCAGCTCAGGGGAGAACTGCTCAGATGGTTATGCAGACTCTGCATTAGCTAGTAACTGGAGTGCCTACTACCGTATTAAACACATTGTGTTCTCCAGTGTATTGTAGCCCTGACATCTGTACACATAAGTAGTCTGTTACACAGGTCTCTAAGGTCTTAATGCAGTACTGCCAGTGAAACAAAATATCAGTAGACATACTTGTGAAGATTTGGTCATTAAAAATCATCAGAAGGAAACTTACAATCCAAATAAAAAAAACACAGGGAAGTTATTTTTATGTTCCTCATGAGAGTTTATCTGCCATCACTCCATGCAGGACCTTCTCTATGGGTCTTGAATACAGAATGCTACAACCCAGTCCTGATGTTCATCAAAAGTCATTTGTAGTCATGGGTGTCAAAGCACCCCTATTCCTGCTTCCGAAATTTAGTCTTCAGGATTGCGTAAAATGCCTGAACAAAAAATTATTTCACATGCCTGCTGCAAAATTATGCTTCTGTCCTGGATCTCATCACACTATATGTCGCTGTAGTGCAAGACGTCTGTTGCTGGGCTTCCTGCCAAGTCCACAAGGCTCACAGTGAAACCAAAGTTGTGAAAAATGAAATTACGGAGCTATAACTATTTTATTTTCTGGATCCTGAATCACTCTGTTTCTTCAGGACCAGCGGGAACAATGGCCTTTTCAGATAACATACTACTGTGGAAAGGTGTCCATCCTGTATTGGCTGGGAGAAATTCTGTTTTGATCCTTTTCATTTCCTTTATCCCTTCTACTTCCCCATCTAAAACACAAAAACAATTCAGAAGAAGTAAACAGGGTATACACTGTGCATGGAAAATATGGAGTGTCTTTGCATGGCTCTAGGATGAAATCAGTCATTTATGAAGTGAAAGGTGGGTCAACAGTCCCTTGCATAGTGAATAGATATCTTTCCATCATCTTGAGTGGGCTTTGCAACAAAGCAGAAATTATTGCTGATCACGTATATTGGAAGGTGTGAAAGAAGAACACTAAATGCTCCAGGCACTACCCAAAGGATCTGACAGATTCCTGCTGAAGAGATGGTTCAGGAACAAGTTTCATAGATGGAAGAGAATCAGCTGAATTCCATGAAGATCCAGCATTTTGCTAAATGAGCACACATGAATTGACCATAGAATATTATTTCTTTTTCCATGCCTCCCTCCATTTTAGTAGCCTTTCTTCAAGATTTACAGTCATATAAACAGATTCACCTCTTTTACTGACTTCAGCCTTCCAATTCCTCTCCAACTGCTCACTTTAGTGCCAGTGTAATTATCTCCTCAAAATAAATAGACAAATAGTACAGAGAGGCATGCGGAGAAGCCATTACGAAGTCTTATCTGAACCTGTTAGTGTTCTGCAAAACATTTCTGTAATGAAAAACATTCAATAATGCTGCAATTCAGAGAAGAAGAGCTCAATCAAGCTGCATAAAGTCTCTCCTTTTCTTCCTGCTCATGTGTTCATGTGTCTTTTCAGAGAGGAAACCCTGACCTCTGTATTATGCACCTTTGGGGCTTGGGTTTGTTTGCTTTTCAGTAAACAAGTCCATTAACAAAATTTTGAGAAGGATTCATTGGATGGTGGGTCAGGGTTCATTCACGGGTCTGGCCAAGAGATGGACAGGACTAAACTGATAAGTTTAGGGGGAACAAGTCTGTCCCAAGGATTAACAAAGTGGCCATAAAAGAGACTCAACCGTAATCATGTCCTGTAGTTTGTAAAACTATCTCCCTACTGCCAGTTCAGAGATCAAGAGAGTTCATTTGTCAAAGACAGGCTCTGAAACTAAGGGGTAGGTAGAAAGTGAAGCTTACAACTCGAAAACACATTTTAGTTCAGAGATGCAGAATGCTCTTCATATGCTGCTTGAATGCTGGCTAATTTACAGCCCATGACCAAGCCAACATCTGCCATCTGGGGTGTTTAACTCTGCTGGGAATACGAGGAACAAGAAAAGCCATGTTTGTCTCAACGTGCCTCTATTACATTTTCCTTTTGAATCTTGATGCTGTAACATTTGTATCTTGCACATCTGGCTTTTTTTTTCCTAATAAAGCTAGATAATACTCTAGAAACAGTATCAACATTAGCCCTACAAAATATCAAACATGCAGGCATTATTAACACCATGTTTTTGTGATGTATTTTTATGATGACAAGAAATGCCTCTGTCTGAGAATTGAATTTTCAGTGATACTGCTCCTCTGCAAGATTACTCAGTCCTCTTCTTTCATAAGAGCAGTGGAAAGAACAGACACAAGAAAAATGCATTTAATCTTGCTGTGCGAGTGAGATTCTAGAGTGATTCTTTTATCCATAAAAGAAAAACAAACAGTTAAAAAGAGAAAATGCTCATCTTGCAGTCTCAGGACAAGGAAACTTATCAAAAGGACAAGTTTATAGAAGTTGTTATCCTGACTTTGACCTCAGGCATGTTAAGAAAAACATCTCATTCAATACTGCAGTTTTTAGATGAATGCTAATAAACAAACTTCTAGCATACACTGTGATAAAATAATTTCCCACTAAAGGAAGGCTTTTTAACACCATCCAGTTAAATTTAACTCACCTCCTACACTTCAGGAATTTCTAGAGAGCAGCTGCCAAAGATCTGTTAATGTAACAATCAAAAAAAGTCTAACCTTTCTTAGAATTTACGTATTTATGAATTCACAAGCTCTAATTTATTAGTTCTCTTTCAAAAAGAAACTACCTTTCTGCTCAATGTTAAATATGTTGTGTTCAATACCTTTGGATGTCCCATATGCCCAGATTCCCTTTGAGAGAAAAAAAGGGAAACATGAGCAGTGGGAATGTTTGCACCATTTCCTGTGTTATTTCTAGTAAGTCGTATTTATCTGCTTTTTCAGCTACATGCCGTGTCCAGATGGAAGACTGGAAAGCAAGCACATCAACACCAACACCACCCTTTTTAAAAATTGCAGCGTCTCCAAAAACATGAGGTTTTCCGTGACATTTTAAGCTATGCTGCCTCAGGAAGTGCAGGTAAGGAGTACTCTCATGTGATCTTTGCTGTGTCTGGCGGGTCCAAGAGGCATAAAATACAATGAGAAGGCTGAATTTCATTAAGTTTCTTAGGTATTTATTTAACTATTTCCGTGCTGGCATTCTACAGCTTAATCCTAAGCTAAACTATCTCTACTGCTTCTAAGCCTAACTCTAAGCATATCTTACCTTCCTAGCACACTCTGTGTCCATGCCCTCAGACAGTATGTCTAGGTGGGCCTGGACACATCTCTCTGCCTGACCAGATGTCTCACAGCCAGGCAGAGGGTCTGCTCTGTAAGAAGTCTGCAACATGTCTGCCTTCTTCTTCCTATGCAGTTACAGCTATGTAACAGATTATATTGTTTACATTAATCACCCAATGACCTGGAGATCAATTTCTCCTTGTCCAATTACAAGAATCAGGCCATGTCCAGTCATAGTCTGACTTCTACACATGCTCAGGCAGAAATTTGGCCTGCAGCATGGGCCTACAGGTCTTTTATACCTTCTTCAAAACTCCTATTTACTAGTGAAACAAAGTACTACAGCTTCACCCCCCAGTGAATTTCAGAACAACTTATATAAAACTATGACAATAAAATGTATTAACACTGATCTACCTATTTGAAGTTGAATATTTTAATAAGTTGATTAAAACCCACCCTGATTTCAAACTGGATCTGCAACTGGTGAGCGATAGGTTAACATCACATTGTTCCCAGAAATGCGAAATAGAAAAATAATAATTATTTAGCAGACTAATTGGACAACATATGACTCCACAATTTTTCAGTTTTTGCAACATGGGTTCTAACAAAAGCGATTAGCTGTGATACAACATGTTCCGTGATGCTCCATTTAACATTACCGGTTATTAATACCATGTAAAGGACTACCTAAAACATATACTTACACATCTAAGTGGAATGTACTAACTTAAGTTATTTGAGGGTCTGTTTCGCTGTTGGCAGCCACTGATTTCCACTGTTCTGCAAAAATTGAAATTACTTCCTGACCATAAGTTTGCTTTTGAAGAATGGATATATGAATATGCTCTTTTCTTGTTATGTCAGCGTAATCCAGATATGGAACTGTTAGAGATGTCACAACAAAATTCAGCTTTTTCTCCAGCAGAGGTTATAGATCCTGAGTGCTTTGCTGCTTTTCAGCATAAGTTTCAGAATATGCTTTCTACTGATAGGCTGCAAGTGAATTAATGCTTCTTAGATGGAAAGCACAAGAAATACAGAGATAAATTAGCTAAATATTTATAAAAATATTCTGCTTGTCTTCCCAAGAGAGAGCAAAGAGGGTGCTGGACATAAGATAGGAATATAAATAGTGGTGTTTTATAGCATTAGTAAAGCACTCTGTTCAGCACTGCTGAAGGGAGAAACACTGACAATGTCTCCAAACTGGGTAACATTGGAGTCTTTACTTGAGGCAAGACAAGAGCTCAGCTTCTCTTTTGCTAAGCCGGGACTATGTGATGGTGATAGGCCCAGGACTGTGTTGCCACACTGACAGGACAGTACAAGGAGAAAATTAGTCCTTTCAGAGTCAGTGATCATCTTTCCACTGTGCTTTGCTGAGGATTATTCTTCCCTGTACATCTGGTCTTGACCTGAAAAATGCCACAGGAAAATAAAGAGCTGTGTACAGGTTCAGTGCCTACGACCTTGACTTTGAGTCAACGGCACCATAGCATGAAGTAGGGACAAGTATTTCTTGTCAATATGTGCAGCAAACCTGGGAGGAGAAGCCACAGGCAGGTCACAAATTTTATCAAGAAGCTTTGCCTTACAAAGCCACTGAAGCCCAACTAAAATACCAGGTGCCAGATACTAGGCTCTAACTGATATTTGCAGGAAGAGAACTGACACAGCATTAGAAGGATGAAGCTTTTCTAAAAGTGGCACTACCTCTCTCTTGAACTCAACTTCTGTTTGAGTTGACCTAATCATTTTGTATTTTCTTACTTGTCTTGGCTGCAGGAGAGGGTTGTTCTATAGTCACAACTGTGTACATGGTTTGACTATTTTATGATACACACAGGCTTGAAAACCTGTATGTACCTTTGCATGCCAATGCGTATAGAGATCTTCCTGCAGATACTCTGCAAGATGAGTAGATGCACACTCCATATATTTACCAAAGACAGTAGGACGCTGAGGTCCAGGCACTGACGATGGCTCAAATCCAGTAAAAATATGTGGGGAATCCAGCTGGTGAGTTAGGAATAAGCAATGGGATGCTGACACCACGTTTGGGAAGAATTATGGCTCATTCCAACTAAGCACATAAAAAATTCCTGCACTTAAGCAGAACTGGAACTCCTGTTGTTGAGGAACATTTCTTTGACTCTTACAATACCAAAAGTAATACACCCATTTTGAAATCAGCAAGTGTTTGAAAGTACTACACTCTCCAGCTACATCTCAACTCTTCTATCTAAATAAAGCTCAAATTCTCCCATTTTCCTACCTCTTATAAAAATTTCTACTCTTTTTTTCCAACTTTATATCAAAGTTACTTGTCTGTGAGCCAGTCAGTTTGTAACCACAGAATATGTGAATTTCCATAGCCTCCATGACATACAGGGGAAATTAATATTTTGCAAAGCATAGGACTGAGCTCAGAAAACATTTTCTCTTAGTTGAATACTTTAAGATTCAGTCCCTGAAGCACCTCACATATATGAATGCTGGGAAATGGCATATCTGGGAATTGTTGAGGGTCAAACTCTGCAGTCAGTCATTACAATGCAAAAAGTATGTACAAATGACCTCTCCTAAACTATACATCCAAGATCTCATCACGATCTTTATTGTTTCAGTATTTCATTCTCTCCAGAACTGCTCTGCTGCACAATGCACAGTTCTTCCAGCTGGCTTGAATAAGCTATATGCACAATGCCTGCTACTAATTTCTTTCCATTTTTATCTTTTGGTCATGGGCAATGAAGTCAATGAATCTGCAGTGTCCTATCCTAAGTGTTTTGCAAAGATATAACACAGTGTCACAATTACAGCAAGCAAGAAAAAAAAATTGTGTGCATGCATGTATTACATTGCCTACAACAGCTTGCAGAATTATCAGTTCTCTCCATTTTCTTTCACTACCTCCTCCTTCATCTCTTCATTAAGTCAGTGAGTTTCTTCTGACCCTTTCCAACCCTCTGCTATGAATAAATGGTAAACCTCTTCAAAAGCTTGGTACTGACAAATTCTGCCTTCTCAAACACTAATGTTCATGTAACCTGCTGGGTAATGTTTTGTAGAAATAATGATTAAATATTCATGGGAGCATGATGACAACAAATAAATGAAGTGAAGAGAGTCACAAAGCAAGACAAGAGGTCATTTATCTCATTATTCTAAGCCAAAAAATGAAATAACAAGCAGTCTCGAAGCCTTACTGAGTGAAGCATGAACCTGCGGTTAGACCTATCAATATCAAACTCCCTTCTATTGTCAGAGCAAATCAATCTGCTGGCCTCTGCTTGCTCCTTAGTATGATAGCTACTACTGTAAAATCTCCTGAGTATACCAAAATGGATAGATCTTGCACTATAGAAAAGTCTCTGTCCGGATAAGGCTGAATAATAAGATATATAGCAAGACTGAGAGTTCAAAACAAAAATATGAATGATAAAATATTGCCATGGAAATTATGAAGAAATCAGGGTTATGGTCCTGGCATCTTCAGCAAAGACTCAAAGGAGTGGAGGGGCTAGTTTCAGAAAGACATTTAAAAGTTTATTCACCCATAATTCTTCCACTTTGGGCGAAGAAAAAACTTGTCAACAGGGTATTTTTCCTGGAAATTGCTAAAACTTCAAAGTTGCCAGAGAAAAAAGTGGGATTCCAGTTTTATGTAGCAGTTTCCCTCAAGGTAGATTCAAAGCACTGAGCCATCAGGATGGTAACACTTTTATAGTGGCATTATAGAGGTGTAAATGATTTAAGCAAAGACCATAGCACCTGACACACAAGATCACAGTTAGCTGTGAGGTTAGGAGAGCAGGTTGCCCTTGTCTCCACTACAGCAAAATCACAGCATTTTGATTATGGATTTAATTCATCCCATTTACTGCCTACAATGATAAAATTTTTTAGTAAAGCAAAGACTATGAAAATTCCATCTACTGCATAATCAGAGCTGTGCTTCTATGAAACTGCATTTTAAAAAACAATGGTCTATTGTTCTCTGCTTCATAAAACCATAGAGCACTTGCCAGAGAAGTGGTGGGAGACAGTGGCCCCAGAAGGCCAACAATTCATCACCCTCACAGAGCAGGAGCTCAGCTCTGTGCTTGCAGCCTCCAAATGCAGAGAACCCAGGGAATGCAGGGCAGCTCCCTCAGAGCTTAGCTGTTATCCTTGGGAAGCAAAAGTAGTTTCTTGCATACAGCCAAGCACAAAAGCTTGTTCCTCTCTCATTGATCCCCTCTCCATAGGCACTGAGGTGCTGCTAGATGCCCTGGAGCTCTGTCTGCCCTACTTGAATTAACCCACAGCCTTGGTGTTACCTACAAATCTGACAGAGTGCTCTTGTGACTTCCCCAGCTCACCAATACAGCTTGTAACCATGAAAGGCCTCAGAGCAGATCCTGCAGGACCCCACAGGACATGAGATTCCAGGCAGATATGGCCAGCACCTCTGACCTTGACCAGTCAACGAGGTATTTATCCATCCAAACTCTAACATCCAGCGTGGACTCAAGGACATTGTGGGAGACTGTTGGAAGCCTTGATTGTTCTCCACTTGTCCACAAACACATGACATGAGTCACCCACAGTCAGTGGTGATGACTGTCCCAATCACCTTCTCCTCCATGAAGCCTGCAATGTGCTCCATGTGAAAGCATGCCATGATTGCCTCAGGGAGTAAGGTGAGACCAGCCATGTGAAGTCCAACAAGGGAAAGTGCTGGATTCTGCACCTGGGATGGGGCAATCCTGGCTGTGCATACAGACTGGGGAATGAGATGCTGGAAAGCAGTGCTGTGGCAAGGGACCTACGAGTCCTGGTCAATGCCAAGTTGAATATGAATCAGCAGTGCCCTGGCGTCCAAAAGAGCCAACTGTGTCCTGGGGGGCATCAGACAAAGCATTGTAGCCAGTCAAGGGAGGTGATTGCCTTGCTCTGCTCTGCACTGGTGTGGCCTCACCTTAAATATTGTGGCAGTTTGGGGCACTGCAATATAAGAAAGATATTAAGCCCTTAGACAGGACACCAAAGGAGGACAACAAAGATGGTGAAGAGCCTTGAACGGAAGCTGTATGAGGAGCGGCTGAGGTCACTTGATCTGTTCAGCCTGGAGAAGAGGAGACTGAGACTTTATTGCAGTCTGCAACTTCCTTGTGAGGGGAAGAGGAGGGCCAGGCACTGATCTCTTCACTCTCATAACCAGTGACAGAACCCAAGGGAATGTCCTGAGGTTGTGTCAAGGGAAGTTGAGGTTGGATATTAGAAAAAGGTTCTTCACCCACAGGGTGATTGGGTGCTGGAACAGGCTTTCCAGGGAAGGGTCATAGCACTAAACCTGAAAGAGTTCAAGAAGTGTTTGGATGATACTCTCAAGCACACAATGTGGATGATCCTGGGCAGGGCCAGGAGTTGGACTTGATGATTCTCTTGGGTCCCTTCCAACTCAGCATACTCTGTGATTCTGTGAGACTGACTGGCCTGAAGCTCCTCAGGTCATCTTTCCTCTTCTTTTTGAAGACAGTTGTGGTATTTGCCTTTCTCCAGTTGTTGGGAATCTCCCCCCATTCTCCACAGCCTTTCAAAAATGCTTGAAGGTGACCTTACATAGATATTGCCCAGCTCTCTCAAGAATCTTTGGTGCAGCCTTTGGAGTTCTGTGGCTTTTTCATGGGTTGAGTTTGCGCAAGTAATCTCTGAATCAGCCTTCATCCACCTTCTGGTTGTTCTCATCCCTCTTGGATCCTGCCTCTGAGGAATCCATCAGTGAAGAGTTAGGCAAAGACAACACTGTGCATCTCAGTCTTTACCGGTGCTTCTTTTCATGTAAACCATCTTCCTTATTCAGCCCACATTTTCCTTGTTTAACCTGTCATTGTTGATGCAGAGGCAGATTTATGAGATTGGACTTTGATATTCATTTTGCCCAAGATGGAACAGAAATAACTGCTGTAAAAATAAAGAACAACAAATTAATTGGTATTATCTGAAAATGACAAATGTGAGTCCATCATGCACTTACTCCATACAACAATTACAATTTAAGTGTTCCTTCAAACTGCTATTTAATGAACAAAGAATCCCTCTTCCTGCAGAGAAATTATTTCTGCAAATTTATGGTTTATTTAATGGGAATCAGCTTTCCCATTTTCATTTTTTTCCTTATTTTCATTCCATCCAGCAGTTTTATCATATCATACCTTTCTTTCAATTGAGATCCCTGGAGATACTTTACTAGGAGATTGCCATACTTAGACTTGATGTTCCTAGGAAAACACATCAGTGCAACATTTCTGAAAGGCCAAGTTGTTTCCTGTTGTCCCTTAGGAGACAATATCACTTTGTCCTATCATTGTTTAATGATACCAAGAGCTTTTTGGCGCTGTGCCTGAACAGAGCTGTCAAGATTGTAAATTCAAGTCATAACCCAAGGAGTGTTCACAATTTTATCTTATCCTGAGGTGCCTAAAATCAAAAGAAACATCGAGAACACAACCAGCTTTCTGCATCCCTGAAATGTGCAGCTGCAGAAGCCTCTATTTTAAAGGAGTTGAAAGTACAGCAGCTGTTTTAGGGAAACCTATAAATTAAACCATGTCCCTTGCAGTTGTGAGCCAAGGTAAGTCCACATGGTAAGACTTTATGTCAAGAGGAGCCACTCTAAAGGCAGAAATAGAGGTGTATCCGTAAGAAATGTACTCTGACAGAGGACAGCGCAGCATTTCATTCCTTATCACTGCCATTCCAGAGTGTCTTCCTCCTCTTCAACCATCAGTGGCCTGAAGCCATATGACCCTATCAATGATATCTGTTCCAAACTCATAGAAATGGAATTGGCATAGATGTAGCAAACTGAGTCCAAACCTCTTAAAACCAGCTTTCCAAAGTCCCAGTCCACAGCTTGACGTATTTCATGAAAAGAAATTTTGATTCACATTTTGAGTAGCCATGCTTGGAAGCTTTTGCCTTGTATAGACCTTTTGTTGTGTATAACTTACTCTCCATCATTCCTCATAAAAATTCATTCTTTTAATTACAATTTTCACATCTCAAGGGCTTAAGCCTACAGTAAAGAAAAATCATCCCAGAAGTAAATAAAAGCATAGAGAAGAACCAACCTCTGGATAACAGTTCTATTCTGTGGCATAAAGAGTTTTGAAAGGGGATTTTGATTCCCTGGTGAGTAACAACCACTTGGAATCTTCTTATAAATACATAAATGTGCTAAAATGCATTCTTTTTACATTGCATTTTAAAGTTTTCCAATGCAAGTATGCATGTCTTCGACTGGGATATGAGCCAAGCTTGGAAAAGTCCCAAATGGATACTCTGCTTGAATTTTTCAGGTCAGATAGCTCTGAATAAGATAGATGAGGGATGTAAATATATTTCCCATATCTCATACTTGCAGTCTTACTGCAATGCTGTTGAGAGGAAGTATCTCCTGGACTTTTTTCCTTCCTCACATTAACATGAAATATTGTTCATCACTGAAGTGTTACTTGGTCATAAACATACTACACAACTCTACTACTCCCTGTGTATTGTAATATGTAGGAACAAAAGTAACTCTATGTATATGTGGATTTTTCAAATGCTGTAGCAGGAAAGGCACAGGCATATAATCTAAAACATTCCTTAAGTGTTTCACCTTCTCAAAAGCCGTATGGGTAGGTGTGCCAATACTACAGTGCAGAGGTTATTTCAGATTTCCTCAAAAGTATAGTGTGAACACGAGTGTTGACATCCCTCTCTTGCCCCTCCAGTAAGCATAACAAGAATTTCCACAGGACATCTTAAAAGTATCCTGGCACTGGTGTTCCCTAGAGATGATACAGTTTCAGCAAAATATCTTCCAGGACTTCAGCCCCTCCATTAAACCCCAGTTCTCACTGTTTCAAAGGGACGTGGGTTTTGTGGCTACCCTGTACAGCATTGTGAGTCCTACTGACCCCACAGCCCTACATAGTGCTAAAATGGAGCATGGGAGAGGATTACAAGCTGTGCAGAGCTGTGTCACATCTGCTTTCCCCATCTCCAGTTCTGTGGTGTATCTCCCATGGTATGTCTGCCATCCTGCATCCACAGAGCTGGGCTCACCCATACACCCCCTGGGGGCTTTCCCAAATCAAAGTGTGTCTCTAAAAGGGATTTTCATTTAAGGATTCTGTCAAAGAGCCTGCATCTGTGCATTGAAGTGATCAAACTACTGCCTTAAATGTTTGTTATGGAAAGAGTTCATGGACTATGATAGACATTGTTTCCAAAGATGCTGATTATTCTCGTACTCCAACGACTCCAAGAAAATTAGAAGTGTGTAGTGGGTCTCTGATTAAAGATAAAAGTACACATACAAATAATGGATTTAAGTTGCACAAGCAGCCATGCTTCTGGCTTCTTTCAGCTTTCTGAAGTCTTTATTCCTGAAACTTAAACATCTTAAAGACACAACTTTTGGCCTTTATTTACTACATATTGCTGTCACATTTACAGCTTATATAACTTAATGCATGATGACTAGAAGGTAAGATGTAAGTGGCTATACCAATGATAAGCATGTTTTTGCTGTCTGCTGTGCTGGTTTTTGTATCATAAGGACATACTAGAAAACAAGTACTGTGTGGCTATATGGCCATAGTTACAGGTAATGCTACAATAAATGTTATTGCCCAAATCTCTATTAATTGTATTGCAAAACTTTATAGGTCATTGAAAATATTACCTTAATTTAAAGGAGAAAAAAACAAAAAATATTACTTTTTTTAATCTATGTTTAGGCTTTTGATTTGATTGGAACCAAATGTAAAAATACACTAGTTTTTAGGTACTGACCAGGCCCGTACCTCTTAAAGATAGTATGCTTTGGCCTCTCATTGGTTTAGATATTTTATGTAGAGATAAAAAAGACAAATTTTAGCTCCAGAATGCTTGGTGGCAGGTGTGCAGATCCACGGCCCTGTGTAAGATCCCTCTCTTCCATCAGTTTCTTATCATATTTCTGTTGAACTGACAATAGGACTGTAATCCCAGCACATAAGTCTGTAAAATGAAAATACAGAGCAATGGTAGTAGTGTATCTAGAATATAAAGCATGGTCTTAAGATTTCCCAGTGGAAATCTGTCCACCTCCCAGCAGTTCTGTACCTTGGAGCAATCCTGAACATATTAAAAGGCAAACAACACATTTTAGAAAATGCCCTAGGATTTCATCAGGCTGGTGGGTAAGAAAATCTGGTGGGCAGATCGGAAAAATTATTAACTGTGGCGTTTGGGTTTTTCTATCTTCAGCTACTCACAGTCTCAAAGACTTAGCTAGAGACTTTTATTAATATTAATTTTACATCTACATATCTTGCACACCACACACACGTACATACATACATACATACACACATAGTTAACATCCAGGGTTCTCTCTCGGTTCTCTCTAGATCGTTCTAAGAACATTTCCATATATGGGAAACTGTAACTAAGCAACAAAATAGTTAACTTTGGTTGGTTGGTTAAGTTTTGCTCAACGTGGGTTTGAGTGACAGGTGAGAGTCACCTTTGTTACAACTTGTAAAGGCCATGACTCCTGGCTTAATTACAGCCATTTCAGAGCCACGGCCAATCTATTCATTTGCTAATAAAACTTATTCCAACAATAAACTGGATTAATTTCACAACTGTTTTTTCCCATTCCTTTTAGCCTGATGAAGCAGTAAGCAAACTAAATAATGTCTGTGTAAACGCATATCCTCTGGAAATCAAAATGCAAGATCCAAAATAGCATTAATTGTTCTTTTATAAAAACAAAGATGTAGGAGAAATATACAAATCCAATGCCTAAATTATAATGTTTCAAACTAAAATTTTTTCCTCTCTATGTCCCAGAAGTCAGATTAAAAAATCACATAAAAAATAAAAATTAATAAAATACACTCCTGCTGCCAAACTAGTTGTCACAGAAACGAATATCATCACATCCAGAAAAAGGAACTAATCTTCATATATGTTTGTTGTGGTTTTAAGTAACCAGAGTTTTTTATTAGCTGGGGGGGGCTAGGAGAGAGGCTTCTTTAAGAAGCTGCTAGAGTTTTTCTCTGCTCTAAGCT
Source organism: Calyptomena viridis (assembly GCA_013390005.1). Classification (NCBI taxonomy): domain Eukaryota; kingdom Metazoa; phylum Chordata; class Aves; order Passeriformes; family Eurylaimidae; genus Calyptomena; species Calyptomena viridis. The sequence continues at coordinate 349,702 of WEIV01006285.1, read as the reverse complement.
AGCCAAGGTCAGGCAACAACGCCTCTGTGATAACATATTTAAGAAGGAGTAGAGAAAGAAAGTCTGCGCAGAACATCATGGCCGCTTAAGAGACAGGAGGGTGCGGAGTTTGATTAGCACCAAGGTCAGAGAGAGGAGAAAGAGAAGATGCCTTAAACACTGGAATAGGGCCCCAGCAATCTGTGAGGAACCATAGGGGCGAAGATTCTTCAGCCTGTGAACCCGTGGAAAGACTGGGAGATTTTTCCACGCTGGAACAGANAAACTCTTAACATTCTAAGTTAGAGCCTGTTTTGCTTGTGTGAAGTAGTTAATAAACAGTTGCTTCTAATCCTTATCACAAAAGTCGGAGGTTTTTTTTTCCCTTCTCTGAGAATTTTAGATCTATGTGTGGGCTCTCGGCTTTTAGCCAGAGTCAAACCATGACAATGTTAAAGCATGGAGAGTACATACATGATAGCACATTACAAATATGCCCTATCCTTGGGCACAGCTACCCTCTTCTAACAGGTAGGTCACTCTTTGAGCTCCATGTCAGTTCAGTTTGTGGATGTTCACTGAGTAAAGCCAGATGCTGTAGTTTTTTCCAAAGCCCTATTAGATGGAATTACTTCAGATGAAACAATGAACTAAAATCAGACCATGAAGAGAGGAGCCCTTCTCCAGTAACAAACTTCTGGCTGAGGTCACCAGCTCAGCAGCACAAACCACACAAGAGGTCATGGAATAGCTCTTCTGTACAAGCACTAGGCCAGGGTATATACCACCCTGCCCAGGACCACTCAGGTCTAAATTCCTGCTCTTATAAAATAATGAAACTAGGCTCCGACTCAAAGATGATGCAGACCTTGACAACCAGGTAAGTCTTTACATGCTTCAGCTATCTGGAAGAGAGATAATCATAGAATAATAGAATGGTTTGAATTGGAACTGACCTTTAAAGGCCATCTAATACAAAATCCCTGCAATAAGCAGGGACATCTTCAACTTGATCACTGTGCTCAGAGCCCCATCCAACCCACCCTGGAACACTTTCAGAGATGAGGCATCAACCACCTCTCTGGCCATGCAACATTTCACTACCCTTATCATAAAAAATATCTTCCTTATGTCTAGTCTGAACCCATCCTCTTTTAGTTTAAAAGCATTACTCTTTGTCTTATCACTACAGGCCCTGCTATAAAGAACATCCCCATGTTTCTTATAAGCCCCATTTAAGTTTATTGAAAAGCCACAATAAGATCCCCCCAGAGCTCTCTCTTCTCCAGACTGAGCAAGTCCAACTGTCTCCGCCTTTCCTCATATGGTGTTCCATACCTCTTACTATTTTTGTGTCCGTCCTCAGGACTCCAACAGAGCCATGTCTTTCTTGTGCCAAGGACTCCAGAGCTGGACACAGTACTCCAGGTGGGGTCTCACAAGGGCAAAGCACAGGGGGAGAATCTCCTCCCTTGACCTGCTGGCCATCCTTTTTTTGTTGCAGGCCAGGGCATAGCTGGCTTTCTGGACTGAGAGTGCACCTTACTGGGTCATGTTCGGTTTTAATGCTGACATTTACTTCAGCCTGATTAAGCTTTAGAGAAAATGAGATGACTTTCTAAAGAATAATTTATTCCTTTCAGAATATCCATTTCAAGGAGCTGACTTTCAGGGTATGATCACCCTTTAAGGCCTGCAGACCTTAGTGCGCCTAAAAAGAAGGTGGTTAAGAGAAACAAGCCTGTATTTGTTGGCTTGAATTCAGTATACAGTTGTCTGCACCTCCAATCTTCCTATATTTTAGTGACTTGAAAACTAAAGGAGGGAAAACAAATGCTTTTATTGTGCCGACTCTACTTCATGAGGAAGACCTGACTGACTGAAGAATCCCCGTTTTGCCATGTCTTATACCATAGGAATACTCCCTTGAGTTGGAAGACCTTTCACACTCATGCATTTGCAAATATCTCTTTTACCAGTCATATGTTGAAAAACCTCAAGGCTCAAAAAAAAAGAAGAAAGCTTCCTCCACAGAGTACCTAGACCCATCCCAGTTTGTAAGAAACCATGGTGAACCTGGTCCTGGGAAGGACCTCAGCAGGACAATGACTGTTTATAGCCTTACTAATGATGCCTTAAGTGCAGGTAGCCAAACTGACTTGAGTATTAAAAGGGAAAACTCTCTTTATTATGACATTGGGTGCCCCCAGAATTAAATGCCAAATGGAGCACATGAGTTACTTAAGTTCTACAGTTTTTATTCAGTTCTCTAATTAGGCTATTTAGCCATTCCATCATCATCAACTCCCCTCTTTCCAACAATCCCTCCCATAAAGCCTCCCTGGCCATGCCTTCTACATGTTTCCTGTATTGAGTCTAGGGTGGTGATAGACATTATTTTTCTTCCACTTCGTCTTCCTTGCTTAACCTTTCAGTCTCTTGGCATGCTACCAGCTCTCTGAAATATCTCCAAGGTCTCTGGGCCAGCTATGGCTCCTGTGACCAGATGTTATGGCTCCTGTTCAGTACAATCTTCATAAACAACCAGGGTCCATTATCTTGGCTAAGATTCCTTTCTTGCAAAAGCCTCTAGCAGAAGTGAAAACTAGTGAAACTACACAAACTACATTTTAGAAAACTTGTACAAAAATTCCTAGAATACTATATAATACAAGCTTTACAGCATCGCAAGCAACTCTTCTGTAATCCTACCTCACTTCAGCCACTGGACTGAGATGATAAATTTGGAGTCATACACTTCCATATCACAGCTCACCTTTGAAATTTTCTCTTACTTTGCACTGACTTTAGAGCAAGTAAACAGAGACTTAAGTCCTAATTTGGATATTTTGACACCTTTCCCATGTTAAGAGCAATGGATCCAAGCAATGGCCTTATCTGTGACCTTGAACTGCAGTTATGCTGATTGATCTCTGCTCATGCCATAGGGTATGTGTTTTAAGGGAAGGTCAAATTACTAGATGACCAGGATCTGTGTCATGTTTTGGCAATGTGCTCACTTAGTGTGCATCTTTTAAAGCCAATGAACTCAATCAATAGTCACTGTAGGGAATCATGCACTTTCACTGTTCATGCTCTGCTGACACTAAATATTCAGAACTGCTAATTCATCTCACAGCCATTCAGCTTACATGGGGTATGAACAGAAAACAAACAAAAGCCTTGCCCTTGACTTCAACAGACTTTCAGTTGGGCTGTTTCACTGCTCCGTTTGTGTTCATAGATCAAACTTTCATGCAGCACCTTTCAGGCCAGAGTGAATGTTTTTATTGCAGTACTGTATTCTCTGAAGGAAAAAGTTTTATAATGAAAGCACTGACACTGGCCCTTAACTAAAATACAGCTTTAGATGCTGCTACTGCTCTGCCTTAATAAGTCTCCTATCAGCTACACAGCAATAAAAAAGGAAAAGCCAAGTATCATGGTGCTGTCAGGGAGCATTTCAGTCCTGTTCTGCACAAATTATTTTTATTCAACCTATCTTTGCAAATTCTAAAGCCTATTTCACATACTCTCTGAATACATCTGCTGTTGTCATGGCACTGTAACTTCACTTGCTCTTTGAGATACACCAGTTGTTAGATTTATGTCATCATCAATTTGCCTCAACTGCATACAGCTCATAGGTTTATTTACAGCTTTAAACTATCTCTAGTTGTCACCTGGGCCAATTCTATTCTATATGCAAACCACAGATAAGTCTGGCCTTTCCCTCTGTGCTAGGTAACTCCTCTTTACGTCTATATGTGTACTGACTTTGAACAGCTCTGAGTGGCCAGGTCCTAAAGAGGCCTTGCCTTCCTGACTTCCTCTGCAGGCTTTGTTATTGCATGGATCTGAAAAGGAAAGAATTGTCTGGATTTAGGCAAATTATCCCTGAACAGGATCTCGAGGCTCGAGCTTGTATTTCAACACACTGCCTGTGCTTGTCTATTATACAGCACAAATAAAGCATGACAGAGAAGGTAGACTTTGAAAGCTCTGGATGTTTCAAGTGTCTCCTGCCAGCAAGTCCTCATTGCTGATCCATCATTTCACAGATGAAGCACTGCAGAGAGCTGTCAGTATTGCTGTCACTATGATGAATGAGGCCACTAGCTACAACTTTTTCAAACAATATATTGAGCCCATCTTTTGTCAGCATTTATAGCATCCCTCTCCCCAGGCACTCCCAGGCAGCTACTACTTAACCAGTTGCTTTATTTATCTGAACTTGCTGGAAGGGTTCTTAGAGTAAACATTTTATAATAAGAAGTATAGGGAGTGGCTCATATATAAGAAAGTAGACATAAGCATTTGTAATAGTCATGCAAAGACACTTAGAGATCACTTAGCCCTTTTACCCATTGCAACCTATACTGTATTTTATCCAGTAATCACGCCTTTCATTACAGAACATATTAAACATAGAATTTATATACATAACTGGGTTTTCTAAACTCCCTCATCATTGTGGTATGTGGTTCCATGATTTGTTAAAGTATTGACTTAACAGTAGGACAGGCTTAAAGCCTTCCCACTAGTTTATCATCCACTGCTCTCTTATGTCTGCTTGTGGAATATTTAGTAAGCTGAAGAGAAAACTGATCCCGGTTCTAAACAAGAGAGTTCCCAAGCTGAAAATAATTGGATCCTGTGGGAAGTTTCACATATCTTTTCTCTGCTCCTAATTTCCTCTACACACCTGGTTTTGATTACTACTGAAAATGGAATACTGCCTCAGATAGACCTTTGATCTAGCTCACGATGACCCTTTTTATAGACTTTGCAGTGAAGAAAATGATCTGTGCCTCTGCCCACTTACATACTACCTTGTGGGATATATATGTGTATTCTTGTAGAGTTTTATGGTGTTATCAATTGACACAATGCACTGACAAACTCATCAGCATGGCTGAAATTTTGAAGTTTCAAGTTCATATGAGCAGATTTTTTTGGTAAAAAGAAAACTTATAAAGTTGCTTTCTGTATATGTTTTTCTCTGAAACTTTGTTGCATGATGTGCAGGAAACCAAGAGATCAGGCCCAGCCAGCATGGATTTAGGAAAGGTCCTGCCTAACCAACCTGATCTCCTTCTACAACAGGTGACCCTCCTAGTGGATGAAGAAAGGCTATGGATGTAGTCTACCAGGACAAAGCCTTTGACACCATCTCCCATGGCATTCTCCTGGGAAAGCTGGCAGCTTAGACAGGTGCACTCTCTGCTAGGTTAGGAACTGCCTGAAGGGCCATGCCCAGAGAATGATGGTGATTGGTGTCACAGCCAACTGGTGCCCAGTCACTAGCAGGGTTCCCTCAGTTTTGGGTCCAGCCCTGTATAACATATTTATTGATGATCTGGACAAGGGGATAGAGTCCACCCTTAGCAAGTTCATAGATGACATTAAGCTGGGCAGGAATGTTGATCTGCTGAAGGGTAGGAAGACTCTGCAAGGAGATCTGGACAAGCTGGATTGATGGGCCAAGGCCAACTGTATGACATTCTAAAAGACCAAGTGTCAGATCCTGCACTTTGGCCACAACAACCCCATGCAGCACTGCAGGCTGGGGGAAGAGTGGCTGGAAAGCTTCCCAGAAGGACCTGGAGTGCTGGTCAACAACTGTCTGAACTTGAGTCAGAAGTGTACCCAAGTAGCCAAAAATGCCAATGGCATCCTGTTCTGTATCAGAAACAGTGTGGCCAGCAGGGCCAGGGCAGGGATCATCCCTCTGTCCTCAGCACTGGTGAGGCTGCACCTCAAGTTCTGTGTCCAGTTCTGGGCCTGTCACAGCAAGGACATTGAGGTGCTAAAGCAAGTCCAGAGAAAGGCAAAAAAGCGCTTTTTTGGGGGGGTAAAGGGTAAAGGTAAAGGGCCCAGAGAATAAGTGCTTTGAGGAAGGGCAGAGGGAGTGGGGGTTATTCACCCTGGAGAAAAGGAGTCTCAGGGGAAATCTTATCACTCTTTACAATTACCTGAGAGGAGGTAGTTGTCAGTCACAGGCAACTGGCAACAGGACAAGAGGAAATGGCCTTAAGCTGGGCTAGAAGGGGTTCAGATTAGGCCTGAATTTCTTCACAGAAAGGGTTGTCAAGAATTGGAACAGACTGCCCAGGGAGGCAGTGGACTCACCATCCCTAGAAGTGTTCAAGAAAGGACTGGACATGGCACTTAGTGCCATGGTTTATTTGACAAGGTGCTGTTTTGTCAAAGGTTGGACTCAATGATTCTGGAGGTTTTTTCAAGCTTAATGATTCTATGATCTTAAGACATTTTGTTCGGGTAAGCACAGTAAGCATGTATTTATTACTTCTGTTTATAAATAGCTACCTTCAGAAACAAAACTGAAATACTTTAGTGATATAATTCCAACTACAGAGTAATATTTTGTTGCATAATCCTAGGAGCTCAATAGGTCCCTTGACTCCACTGTAATGATCTCCCAGAGCTGCCTTCAAATGCAGCCATTAATCTGCAAGTACAGAATGTTAAGTGATATATTTTGTCTTTGGTGCAGTTACATGGAAGACAGAAAAAGAGAAAACTCATCAATGGAAGGCTTGATTTTCCAGTTCTGAAGATAATCAAATTATAACAATAACCATAGCCAGTTTTCATTACTACTCACATTTGTTTTTTGAAGAGAGATATATTAAACTCCAGCTCCCCTGAATCACAGTACTGAGTACATTGTCAGAAAACCTCTGTATGTCTAAAGATGAGACATGAGAGTTACTGTTACACCTGCTAAGGCACATCTTTAAGTCACTTCTTCCTGCCCTGCTTCAGACTGCACTGGTCCAAGGAGAATCAAACTTTGTAACTGGTAGAAACAAAATGTATGGGGCCCTTCATGGAGAAAGGAAGAGAAAAATGTAGCTACACTTTTTTTATCTTTAGAAGGATATGAAAAGGACCTACAACCAAACACAATTCAAAACCCCCAAATCCTGATTTGCCTGTATATGAGGTCTGCTGTGTTCAGGCTGAGATAATTGTAATTTTGTTTTAATTTACTGTAATTTACCTGTCCCTGATCAAGCAGGTGGAAGACACTCTGCTGCTGACAGCTGCAGGTCACCGCATCTCACACAGCTCTAGCAAGAACTGCCAAAACTTCTCCAAAGACAACCCTAGGCCTTTTCAAAATGCTAAGAAAACATAGCAGGCAAAGAAGCACTAATGACAAATACCTGCCATGCAGCTGAAATAAGGAGACAAGAATGAGTGCCCCAGAAGGTGCTCTAAGGAAATAACAAAAGCCAATTAGTGCTGCATATGTCATTTCATGGCGTTTTGCAAATCTGTAGTACCTACAGTGTCTTGCTGTGACAGCTGAGCATCAACAATGTCTTTGTCCTCAATAACTTCCTTTGAGGTAAAGAAAACTTCACCAGTTGTAAGACTCAGACAGACTAAGGCTGAGAATAATCTATCTAAATGACACCTTTGATGAATCTCTTAGGATCACTCTGACACCATATTCAAGATCCCCATACCATTTACAGACTACATCATTTTGAGAAACCAACTTTTCCTATCCAAGGCAAAAACCTCTTTTTTTAGAAGCAGGCTGATCCTCCATTGACTCCATAGTTGACGTGTCTGGTCTGGAGCTAAATGTATGCACACCTGGTATCTGGCAATGCAAACTCCATGATGAAAGCCCATCCCAGGAGCTGGCCCAAAATCACACATCTATCATGATAACAGCGTAGAGAACAGTGATACAGCATGATCCCACCTGCTTATTCATTGTCATTCCTCCTCAGCAAACACCTTGCCACTTCTCCAGAATAAAGCCTACTAAAGAGGCATGTAAGGTCTCTCCCCACAGGTAGAAGATTAAGATTTCTATAAGAAATGTTTAGCTAATTTTCTAGGTACCAATATATTAAATGTCTCTGTGCTTTTTTGAATGCTCTGAGCCTGACAATTACCCTACATACCTCATCCACCTTTTTCAAGACTACAGTGTCACCACCTCAATGCAGTTTGAAAACTACCAACACCACTACTACTCTTGAAAAAGCCCAAGATTGTTTGGGTGTTGGCCTCATACTTCCTACAAGAGTGTCCAAGCCCGTGTTGCATAGAGTGGTACCACAGACTAAGTGCCTCTACCTTCCCTGAGGCAGGAACTGCAAGGAGCAGGGCTGCCAAGGACTGTCAGAGTAGCATAAGACTGATGCATTTGAGAAGGTCAACCAGAGCATAGAGAGTAGGAGATGGACAAATGGAAGTGAGATTGCAGGTTACCAAACCTAGAAGCAGCATCCTGGCAAACAAATCCCAGACTGGTGTTAATGGCTCAGGTGAAAGCATGTAAACAACTCCTGAATAAAGAATCCTCTGAAGAAGGTAACTGTGATAGTAGTCAAGTGCAGAACTGAAATGTATGCTTCGTTCACGAGCATGGTGGCTGTTTAAGCATTTCCTCCCTTTTGCCCTACAGCATCATTACAAATTAGATTCCTTTCCCTGAAACTGCAACAATAAAAGCCTCTGCTTTACACTGTTATTACAAAGAAGATGCAGAGAAATGGGTCATGACACCTTCAGCTGCAGAGCTAATCCATCATAATGCACCGTAGCTCCTACAAATTTCTACCCCCAGCAGATAATGGCAGACACTTCCAATTGTTCCCAGATGGCTAATATGTGACAGTGGTTTGTAACCTGCATATACTGGACCACCACAGCTGCTCCACTGAGCAACCTTGTAATATTGATGGATGGTCCTTTTGACCCAGAACACTGAACATGTTTAATAGAGAAATACTGCCACAAAAATCATTCCCTTTCCTTCCTTTCTTTCACATCCTCAATTTAAAGGTCAGAAATAAAATCAAGTTCTGTCAAACCTGTCTCATTTCCTCATTTTTGGAAAAGTTATTTTTGCCTTCATCTGGCAGCTCAGTCGAAATATTTCGTCCTATTCCAATAGAAAGGATGGTTCTTCCTATTAACAAGCAATACACAAGTGAAATGACTCTCATGCCCTTACCAGAAAGTATATAGGTTCTCTTTGTATTTGCGTACATACACTGATTTCTCTGGCCCCAAACTTAAGATCTAGCTGTTCTCTGAAATATGATGACATACTCTTTACCTTTTTCAAAAGCTGCTTCTAAATTTAATCTTTAAGAAAGCACAACTGCACAGAAGATAGCCAACCATTACAATGATACTTGATACTGTGTTATGCATCACAATGTCTTTCTCTCATGGCTGAAGACAACCTTGTTTTCAAGTTCTGTCAGATAAACCTTCCAAATATTTATAACAAAAGACACTCACTCCAATTACTTAAGTGTGTGTGTGTATACACATATTGGTATATATACTTCTGGTCACATATGGACAGTTGAGAGCTCCACCCATGGAGTCTGTAAATCTGCATCAATCTTCCATCTGACTCCAGCAGATGAAGTTGAGTCTCTACTTTGTTATTCATTCTCCCCTTTTTTAAAAGCCATGTTGCCTACTAGTACTAAATTTCCCCCATCTTCTACATTCCTTTTTAGCCTTCCTTCCATATTACTTATCCTTACCATTGTTAACAGCCTGTATTCCCACTGATCTTTTGCTTAATCATTTTAAGGATAAAGGGACTGTTAAATTGTATGTTCTAATCTCCTACATGACCCAATCCAGCAAAACCTCATCCAGGTACTTTAATGATGGACACAGTGACTCACATTGAGCTAAAATATTACCCAATAAGCACTCTGTCATAATCTGAGGACATCACAGGACAAATAATTCAGGACAGCCTTTCTGTGATAGACTTTTTGGAAAGAAAGAGGCCTCATTAAGAGGAAGAGAACCCATTCTATGGTACACTGTGCTGAGATCATTCTTATAGCCCATTCCAAGGCACTAGTCATCTTATAAATAAGTAGAAGAAAAGGGAATTATAGTAAAGTTTGAGCCAGGTAGGCACTCACTTAACTTCACGAATGATTGAGCAAGAATAACTGGACAACTGTTCATCGACTTCCACTAATACAGACAGCTGAATTTCCAGATATTGTAATTCAACATAGTACTGTAACTCTCCAAAAAAAAAAATCAACCACTAGTCCCTGATGGCACATCGATGAAGTCTGACCTCCCCTTCCTCCTTATGCATATTTTTATTTCAAGGTGTTTACAAAGACACATGAAATATTACACATAGACAGAAATCATCTTCTGAAAAATATGAAGAGCACATAAAAGCTCTACAGGAAGGGAAGTCAGGCTTATGTGAATGTATCGAGTATTATTTCATGCATTTCTATAGGAAAACAAGCATCATATAGGCATTCAGAAACAGAGCTATGGCCTTTGAATGTACCCTTGTCCTCTGGTAGCCTGCGTACAGTGTTGCACCATAAGACGACAACAGACAAAACCATGCAAAATAGATTTAATTGCTTAGAAAATACAGAAAGAGTGCAAAAAAAACCTCTTTAAAAGTGGCCAAGCTTATTTCCTCCCAGACTCATACTAAAGACTGGTTTAGTTCTACTGCAAAGTGCAATGTTAACATACAACATATGAAACTCTGTCCCAATGATTTTATCTGGATTCACCCAAGAAATGCCTTTAGACTCTTGGGGTAAGAAGAAGTCATTCTAAGGTGTCATCTCCCAGATAGCTACACTTAAAAATGTTTCATTGATTTTGCCCTTTGTCAGCAAGATGGGCCAGTGATGGCTATGTGAGAAAGCAGAGAAAGTCATAAAAATAGTTGTCAGTATCAGGCAACAAATCATCAGGACCAAAGACAAAGCCAAGGGCTGGTTTTATTGGTCTAAATATATTACCTTCTTATTTAGTAGCAGCAATAAGAATACTTTTGTGGTTTAACTGACAAAGCATTAATTGGTAGTTTGTGGTAGCCCTCCAATCTCTATTCAAGCCTAATCACAGATGCTAGCTAGTATTATTGTTAACAGTTCTGCAGACTTGCTTCCATGTACACACTAGTACTAGGGAGACCATGCCTATGACATACTGTCCACACATTGTCCTGAAAACAGTTAGAGTATAATTTGTTTCTATTCTCAAACCTAGGTTATAAACCCAGTCTCAGGCTTCAAACAAGTTGTTAATAGTACAATGACTTCATGTTGTGCCCTCCTCTACTGTTTGACACTCATTTGCATGATTTTATGCATGATAACTGGAACATGCATAGTATGTCAGGATACAAATACTTTATTTAATGTTGATCATATAGGCTAAAATCACCACAGCTAACAATGGAAACAAACCATCAGCACTGAGCAGATGTAAGAAACAATCCCCTTCTCCAAAGACAAACATCAGTTACAAGGGCACTGGCTGTTACATTATCTCTGCACATACTCACAAGAACTGCATAAATACAGTGGTAAAAGTAGAATTACTCCCAATAAGTGATTCTTAGAGAAATCGAGGCATTTACAATATCCAAGTTCTAAGTACAAGAGTACTTACTTAAGAAAATCCTTGTGTGAAGGAAAACACTCCTTCTTTCTGTTTTCTACAAGCAACGGCTTATAGCAGAGAAGTTCAAATGAAGAGATTCATTTTTTCAATAGGGAATTTATTGTTCCCCTGAAAGGCTCAAGCACATAACAGAAAATCAAGTTAAACCCAGGTACGTTTCCAAAGTAACTTATTTAATATAATTTATTTCACATGCCAGAAGATTAAGTGGTATCTCAGGTGTTCCTGTTTTATGGTAAACAGTTCCATTTAACTTACATATTTTTACATAAATTGCCATTGTAAGAATACTCTAAAAGCAAAGATAGATGGAATTTGTATACTCTCATCCTTTGTTGTTTTGTTAAAGTCACTAAATAGCTCAATTTTCACACCTCATCATTTATTATCATTAGATAAGCCCATTTTCATCTTCACATGCTAGAATGTGTTCTAAACTCTTTGCTTGGACTTGCCATATATGAAACAATAGTTCCCTCTTCTGGACTGAGGAAATGTTACACTTGGGGCAGAGAAATCTCTGCAGAATGCAATTCTGGTCAATATTTAGGGTTATTTTCCCTAATTGAACAACCTTACAGTAACACAAAAAGCTTTAAAGTCTATACATAAAGAAGTCAAGCACATAAAGAAAGAGAGGTGAAGAAATCAATGAAGTATTGGATTGTGGGGGTTTACATTCAATTTCAGCTGAAGGCACTGATAGCTACAATAGATGTAAGTAAGGATTTGTCACCATTTTGATAGTGAAACATGAAATCTCTGGAATGCATTGATTCCTAAACTCTTGGGGTTTTGAAAAAGTGGTACAAATCACTGATCTGGAAGGAGGGGGTTATTTTAAACAAGTATTTAATTCAAAGTCTTGTGCCTTTTGACCTGTACATCCATTACATAACCAAAGAGCAGCTACAGACTAGATTTAAAGTAACCACCCACTAAAAAAAAAAAACCACTAGACAGAGAAACAGGGCAGAAAAATCTCAATGGCCCAAATTCAAAGAACAAAACATTCCCTCAAGGACACCTCATCCCCACCTTGAGCAAAGCATTAGGAAGCAAATTTGCAAAGGAGCACAAGCACCTTAAAGTAACTTTTCTTGTCTTCCAAGTTTCAGATTTTTGTTTATGAAAAGCAGCCCGGAACAGTAAAGTACCAGTATGGAAGAGCTAAAACATCTGGGTTACCTGCAGCTGGAGACACATGGTAGGTATAGAGTCAATCTTAAGAATAGATGCTACCAAACTCTCCTCTGGAAGAACACATCCACAGAAATTCACACTGCTGGTTTGGCTTCACGGACCTCCATGTTTCTTGCCTTGGCTGGCAATGAGATGCTCAGAAACCTGACGGCCTCTGTGGAAGTCTCCTTGTGCCCTGAGGAAAACTGAAGATGGGAAGGTGTGAGAGGTGCCACCATGGCTGTTAGGGCAGCATTGCCCCATTCTGCTTTCCTCTGAGGGGCCACATAGGGAGAGACTGCCTGGCAGGGCTGCCTTGGTGAACATGCCAAGCAGTTGTACCCCAGGGGAGAGGCCATCCAGGAGTTCATGGGCCTCAGACTGGGGCAGCCCCCAAGAAAAGGACAGCTTTCCATCTAGAATGGGTCAGGGTCTCCAGAAGGACTGGGGGATGAAAGGGCTCTGCTCCCAAAATAGCTCTTCCTCCCTCAGGCGGTGAGCAGTGGAGGGGTTCAGAGTGAATAAACTTACAGACCGGCCTGCTGAAGTGCTCCAGGGGATATTGTGCCCTTAATCAGCACCACCAGCAAGCCTTCAGGGGAGAAGGGGAGTTCATCATATACCTGCAGACCTCAGGTCTCACTGGCACAGCAGTCACCCTTCCCATGCCATACAAGCAAGTGCCTAAAGACAGGCTCCACCCAGGACCTCACACTAGCAGCAAGGGCATTTCTGGCCTTCACTCAGGACTGGTAGCACACACAAGCTGTGTTGCTGGGGTCACACCACTGTCTTTTCCATCCTTGTTCACATGGAAGGTAAGGGTCAGCTGTTACACTTGCCCAAAATATCCCTAAAAAGAAGTTGCTCAAAGCACACTCTCTTTGAAACAAAACTGCCCATTGAAAGGGGCAAGGCTCTGCAGAGGTCCACCTAGAGCTTGGGAGAGTGAAAGCTGAAACTCCCAAGTCCAACTCCAGAGTTGTAATACAGCAAATCAGTCTTTCTTAAATATCAGACAATTTTATTCAACACTCTGTGAACTTTGAGTGTTCCCAGTGTATTAGAAAACTTGCCCAGGGCCTGGGCATACTCCAGTAAGACAGGCAGCAAAGACAGATACACTTGACTTCCATTTTTTCTGTGCTGGATTGATTTAAACACTGACTGCAAAAAAACACAGTGAACTTTACCAGGGAACTGATTGGTGGCCAACCTTTCTACTCTTAGTTCTAAAAGATATTGTTCCAAGAGACATATACTGCCAAAATCAGTAACCCAATACTTGCTGTTTGATATGTAATCAGAAACTCCTCTCCACACATACAAAGGAGCCTAGGGCTAAAAGGGCTCTGTGAGAGGAACATCTCTTATAGCAACATAGTCACCTTTAGTTAGCTCAAAGACTCAGAAATTGGGACATGCTCATTCCTGGTGTTGAATTAAAATGAATAGCCAAGCATGTCTGCCACATTTGCCTTCCAACAGGGAGAGAAGCACATGTTTTGAGTCAGGTGTTTCTTTATGTGTTCTTTTTATGAAAGGATCTCAGAGGTAATGAAAGTGATGAAAGGTCCATCACTGTAAGATGAACTGTGACACAGCGATTTTGCTCCTTTCCAGTTATCAGTGGAACTGAATTGCAGGTTTCTTCATTCTCTATTACTGACATTTCCACTGACTGCATCTGGTTTTCATAGTGGCCTTATGATTTCTTTTTTTCTTTCTTTTTTCTTCTTGTGATTTTTTTTTTTTAAAACGAGTCTTTCTCACTTCCAGAGACGTGCAAAGCTTCCTAAAGAATCATAACATTCTTCTAGGCACAAGGGTCAGGGCCAAAAGCACTGTAATTACCTGAGTATGAATTGCTATGATTCACTTCTGTAGCCCTAAAAACAACATGGGTTCAATCCCTGCATGGACCATTTACTGAAGAGTTAGACTCGATGATCCTTGTAAGGTGCCTTCCAGCTCAGGATATTCTGTGTACAGCATTTATAACCTTTTTCACTCTTCTCAGATGAAAGGCAAGCATTCTCATTTGCCCCTCACTTTTTCAGTGCTTTTCACTTCCTTAAATGTGTATTTAGCTTTGAGAAAGGAGTGCACTTTTAACTTCACCACCACCAAAAGCAATTGTAGGTTTGTGAGCAGACAAATTTCTGGGTGTAGAAAACTGTACAACACACCCTAGTTTAGAGTGTGTCCAAGCCTTAGGAACAGTGGTACATTCATCAAATCCCTCCCTTGATTCTATTTGCAAGCAGTTTCTATTTTCAGCAGCAATAGAAAGTAAAATCAGTTCCTTATTTTGCAGTTCTCTGTAAACACTAATACTTCCCATCACTTTTCCATCTGGGACAAAGCATCTTTGCTCAGTGTCCTTGCTCATGAAAATAGTGTTTGAGCATAATTTCACTTAAATCTTTCCAAAGAAGCTGCCTCACAAATCACAATGGATATATTAAACATACTTTTTGCTAAAAGCTCAGGTAAACTCACATTAAAAAATTTGTAGGAACAGCTTTGTGAAAACTAAAAAGAGGAATCTATTGTCCATGGCCCTGGCAAAACTAAAAGGTTTCTGCAATCATCAGGTTGAGTTAGAACTCTCCAGTCTTTTGCACACATGCTAGACCTGCTGCTAAAATGTACCTAAACATTTTGCATTACCAGGAGATAAATAGAAACTGACATAGAAATTAAGCTTTCCAGGTGGCATTAAGTCAAAGAAGCTCATGGGTTCTGCAAAGGCTATCAGAAGGAAACGAGGTTTGACTCAAAACTCACTACCTTCATATTTACCTTCATATTCTACCCCTCAAGTTTTTACCAACACTTTTTGTTCCTTACTCAAGTTTGCTCACGTGTTCATCTGTGTACCAAGTCCTGCAGAGATATGGAATTAGTGCAAAGATTTGACTTTGGCATGTAAAACACATAGACCTGAAGATGAGTTAAGGTTCTGCTAGTATATTCCCACAGACCTTGCAAGATCTGACCAAGTACATCCATGTGAGTCAAGCCAGTAAAAGTATAATGCACCAAATTCAACACTAAGTGGAACAGCTCTGTAGTCAGAAGCCCAGTCACTTTAATACAGAGGTAACATTTAAAGCAGATGAAGGCTCAAGCTCTCTTCTGTTAAAGGAGATAAAAACTATACTGGCTTAATCCACTTCTAATGCCTGTCACAGATGCCTCCTATATCTGACGGCTAAGCACTGGGAAAGATGAAAAACATGGACAAATGTTTGTGCTGTTAAGCCTCTTCCTCTGAGGATCCTCAAGGGTCTTTATGGTTCAATCTGAACTTATTGGATGTGTAAATTTCTGCTGAAGAAAAAACACGCAAAAACAAGAGGAGGGAAAATCAGTGGAGGAAACAATCTTTACTTATGCATGCATTTATTTTAACAATTCATTTAAACAGATTATTGTGCATAATTTTTTTGCAAATAGGGGTTTGAAGAGAACTGTGTATAGTGTTTCCCGTGTTGTGACACTGAAAAATTAAACTCGCAAACTTTTTTCCTCTAGTTCTGCACAAAGATTTTATTCAGGGGAGCTTTCTTTGATGAAAGAAGCAGCAATTGCCAGTAGCTCAGAGGAGCAGGATTTTGAGCATGGTAGCTCCAACCATGTAGCCTCAGTTTCAGCCTTGTCAGAAGAAACAGAAAGGGGTTTCTTAGGTGCATGTGAGACACTCACGACCATAGGGAAGAAGTGACAAGTGAAAGTTAGAGGACGCTACTGTCCACTATAGGGGTCAGAAACCCCTTATCTGCTGGTCAGATTTATCATTTAGGGAAGTTTGCTGCTTGCCTGGGGCTTTCATTAAGAATGTTGTGCAGAGGCTATCAAGGTTTATCTGGCTCTCTACTATACAATGCTGCTTTTTCATATATGTGCCAAAGATACTGCCAGTGGTAACCTGAGAATTATCAAGTGAGACTAGCAGGTTTCAATGCACTGCTTAAGGGCACCGGCACCCAAGTGTTTTTCTCTATTGTGCCCAAGAACTCAGAAGATACTGTGGGTGAACCACTGGTAGCACAGCTACTGTTCATAGCAGACTTCTGATTCCCATGACCATGGTAGTCATGGTGAGAATATGGAGAACCTAAGGAGTGTGAAAGCTGACAGAGAAAAATGGATATTGTTGAGGTAGATACCTGATGTATACCAGATTAGGGAGGATCAGAATAGGGAGAACCAGATTAAGGAATACTTCCAACATCTTAAAGGTACGTAAGTTTTCGGGGCCAAATGGGTTGGACACAAGTGTGCTGAGGGAGATGAAGGTTGATGAGATTGCAAGGCCACTCTCAATGGTCTTTGAAGGGCAGAGGAAACTAAGAAAGGTTGCAGATGACATACTCTCAGGCCTGTCTTCAAACCAGGCAAAGAGTAAAATGAAAGAACTATAGTCTGGCTAGCCTCATGCAATCCTTTGGAAGGTGGTGAAGAAAATCCTCTTGCAAAGCATTTCCAAAGGCATGAAGAATCAGAATCAGTAGGTGCTCAGGAGCAGTCAGCCTGGATTTCTGAACAGGAAATCTAAAACTATTTACAAAACAAATCCAAAGCTATTGAACCTTTCCCCCAGTGATTTGCAGGATGGGACAGAGAGCAGACTCAAGCTGCTTAAGCATGCAGAGCACAGGAAAGTGGGAGGGGTGGCAGGTGAAGCAGGCAGTCGTACTGCACTTTGGAGGAACCTCAACAGAAGAAATGCAGAACTGGGCAAGGAGGAATGTGATGAAGCACAGCAAGGGCAACTGCACTGTCCTGCACTTGAGGAGGAGTAGCTCCATGCACAGTACGTGCCGGGGACTAGTGCAGCTGGCAAGCAGCTTTGCGGAGAGTTTCTTTTAGATGCTGCTGGACAATAAGCTGAGCTCAAGCCAGCAACACTGGCTTGCTGCAAAAATAACAAACGGTATCCTGGGCTGTATTTAAAAGCACATTGCCAGTAGCTCAGGAGAATTCATCCTTTCTCTCCCCTCAGTGCTGATGAGACCACATGTGAGGAACACCATGTGAAGAACACCAAGTCCAGGGCTGCCCAGTGCAAGCAAGCTGTGGACAGACTGCAGTGACCCAAGCACAAGCTCTGACATCCTGCTCTGAAATGTTGCTGTAGCATGTCAAAAAGGCAATTCCAGACACTGAGACTTTGCTTCAGTGCCCTACTGCAGCTTGCAGCCACCCTGTGCCAGGGAAGGATGATGCCCGGCCCAGGGTTAACAAGGATGATCTGCTGCTTCTCACTGCAGGGCAAATGAGGAGGCATCATCTCTGCTCTCTTCTGCTTAGAGCTCCTTGGGCACACCAAGGGTACAGCCTCCCAGGATGAGAAACAAAATGAGAATGACATCTATTGTCTAGGTTTGAGTGGAATTTATTTTGCAGTTGTGGCTCTAAATCCAGCAGGCAAGTTAACACTGCAAGGCTATGTTTCTCTTTCTCTTTTTGGTTTAGTGGCCATAACCCCAGGCTAGCAAAGTGCTCGAGGCTCTTCGCCTGCCTCCCACACTGACCTGCACACTGCTGCCTTTTTCTATGCTTTGCTCAGAGCAGTAAGCCTGTGTCAGCCCCTGAGGAGGGACACAATGCCTGCCCTGCCACTCTCCCCAGCACAAAGGGCCTTACAAGACAGGGAGACCAGGAGGTCACAGTGCTCTGATTCCATGCCTAGTGCACAAAGTTCTCAGCACAGTCTTCCTCCAACTATTTCCACCTTTTTGTGTTCCCAACACTGGCCTAAAATATGCTAAAAAAAGATTAAAAAGTTACATCTTGAATGCAGTTGTGAACATTTCCATGCCCAAAGCTGTGACTGATCAGCAAATCACTACACAGGAAGACAGCTCAGAGGACATGGGCAAAAGCGATGGTTCTTCAGATTCTCACCATGGCTATCGTGCTCATGGGAATCAGAACACAACACAAACAACAAAATGAATTTTGAAGAGAGCTATGGACTTGAGCAGACTTCAGCCCACGTATTTCTTCCCGGTGATTGGAGATACCCAGCATCACGACAGTGAGTGTATAGAGACCAGTAATGGGAATTTCATTTTTATTGTGATCCAACTGGATTTTGCAGGTGTTATATTGTGCTTGCATTGTCAATGCTGCTTCTTTCCACTGAATTAAAATCCTGTCTAATGCCATATGTCTTCAAATAAGTAAATTTGGTATTAACACATTAAACCCTCTCACGTGCAATATTTAAAAGAGCCTGGTCAGAGAGTATTGCACAAGAGAAGCACCTGGACTGCAAGACAGCTGGAAACACCTCACCCCACAGAATGCATCTGCAAGAAGGTTGAGTTGCCTCAAGACAATATACACAGCAATTTAGCACAGAACAACTTGAAATGGCCACCCATTTGTAGCATCAAGGGCAGATGGGAAAGACACAAAAAGACAGGCCCCATATGCAAACACTGCATACAACCTGCCTGCTAATGTAAGGCCACTTACATTATTGCTTGATGCAAACAAGAGAGACAGTAGGTGACATCCCTTTCTGACCTTGATTCAGCCTAAATTTCAGTCACTTCAACAATAACAAAACAACCACCTTGCACATAACAGAATGTAAAACTCTAAATATATTTATTATGCAGTTACATTTGCTTTTCATTGCACAAATTTGGTTTTTTATCCCCATGTTTTACAGTTTTTTACAAAGCTGTTAGGTGTTTTAGAAACTGTTAAAATGATCACTTAAGACTATTTAGGCACAGATCATTAACACACAACTCCATTGTCTCCACTTTTTTTTCCACATGAAAGATTTATGGTTGCACTAAAGCTTCAAATTAAAATACTTGACAGTCCACGCTTTTACAGGCATACTGTCTAAAAAAGAAGTTTTGATTAAACAGTCTCAACTCATCAAATGTTTCCAGCAAAGCCTAAATGAAAGCAGCTTCTTTTCCAGAAATGCTGAAATCAACGCAACCCTAAGGTAAGAACCACAGTGGCCGACCATTCTCTATGCTAGTCAGTCACAAAATAACAATGAAACAATTCTCAAGAGGATTTAAAAACCCTCTGTAAAATTTACTTTAACATAGAAATAATTTAAATAATTTATTCTGTATGAAAAAAATAAGCAAAAAAATACAGCAAATACACATGGTGAAAGAATGTCATATCCCCTGGACTGTCGAGGCTGTCAGGTGCTCTCCTTTCTGACAATGACTGCTTGCAAATCAGTGTCATATCCCTGGGGCTACCCTCTGTGAAAATGGCTTTGAAGTTTGAAGCTGTCAGGACTGTCTTACATGGCTAAAAAACCATCAGTTCTTCTCTTTGGTGAGAGAACCTGACCACTTTTGGTGTAAGTTTCGTGTTTAGATTAAAGCTCTGTATCTGGGATGAGCTGCTTTTGCATTTAACTATATACTGTAGAGTGTTCCCAGGACACAGGAAATTCCATTCTAGAGAATCTGAAATGAGCTGAAGTTTGTTTCAGCACATTTGTTATTAATTTTTTTTTAATAAAAAGAGTAGTGTTAAATAAATGACTGATGCTAAAGGACTCTTTCTGAAGAACATGAACAACTACCCCTTCTTTCTAATGCAGCAGAAAGAAACAACATTCATAATTTTTTAGCACCCACATTTGTTGTTGCTGTTTAGAAATTAGTAAAATATTTTTGAAAACTGGTGAAGAGTTTCTAGCAGAGCAAAAGGGAAAACAAAGTCTTTATGTGATTCCTATGTAAGAGCATTTAGTGCCATGAGTCCCTGCTGGCTATTCCTTTCAGGAATAACCAGAGGGGCATCTCACATGAGCACAGGCAGTGCATAGCCTTTAGTCCTCTTGATAAGGAGTGCTGTTTCTGTGAGTTTCTGAAAACGGAGATTTTTAAAAAACTACTTTTTTTTTTTTTTTTTTGGATTTTGGGAAATTAGTAGGCATCAAGGAACTAGCAAGGTATGGTATTCACTTCTATGTGTCATGACAGAGGTGCACAGTTACAGGTTAAACAGCAGTTGCTTGCTCTTCTTGGGTTTAAGACATCTCCATAAGGTCTAGCACTGAGCTAGAGAGCTGGTGCTGAAGGGCACAGACCAGTGTGGCTGCAGGGCTTGGGGAACCAGAGCAGCCTGGGAAGAGCAGGGGGCTGGACAACACAGCTGGCAAGAGAGAGCCTGCAGTTGTAGATGCCTGCAAGGATGGAACAAAGCGCTGGCACCTGGGAGCTAAGGAGGCAGCAGCTGGAGGCACAGGGACAAGCACTACTCCAGCAACTACAGAGGGCTGTTCATGATCAGCCACGGCCTTGTGATCTTCCTGTGATTGACACAACACTTCTAGCACTATTGCTAAAAGGTCTGCAGTGGGTTGGAGGTCCAACTACTCCCTCATCCTTTTAAACCCTCTTGGAAAATTCTTCCGTTGTCAATACTGTGCAGCTTTAAATGTTGACTGCGGTCTTTGGCAGAAGGAGGGAAAGAAGGCCACTGATTCACATGACACAGAGACCTCTGGAGTTTCTCTGGTGAGAACTAGCCCACGACACCACCCATTTAAAGTAGGACCTCCAACATCAAATCTCCTTTACCTATCACAAAAGTGCTAGTCCTTGGCACCCCCAGTGCAGCCTCCTGCTCGGAGCGGGACTATCCCCAGCACTACATCAGGCCAGCCACCATCAGGCCAGCTTTGCCTAGCCACCTGGTGCAGGGCCAAGCCATGAGATGAGAAGGGTGGATGAAGATCATTTTGGAGGTAGACGTGCCTCTGAAGCTCGTCTGCAGAGTGGACTCCCAGGGCAAGAGGAGAGCAGCAACAGGAGCCACACTGCTGCATCCCGGGGTGGGAGAAGCTGGCCACTGCTTTCAGTCTCCCATCCTCCTGTGGAGTGGCAGCAAAACAAGCTGTTCCTAGAGCTTAACAGGTAGCTTCTACAGGACCACAAGAGCAAGATTTTCCAAAGTCTCTCAGTAGCATTAACACAGGAGCTTCTGTCATCAGTGAGCGGGCAAGCAAGGGGAGCCTGAAGAAGTGCAGTAAATCCATCAATAACTGTTTGGTGATGATTAGGGAAATGTGACCACCACAAGCCAGGGAAGTCCATGCTGCCTGAAGCATCCATTTTTTCCCCAGCAAAAAAAAACAGGAGGAGTTATCTGCAGGAACTGGAATCTCCTCCAGTTGCCAGAAGTGCAAAGAGCTGCAGGCCAGCACTTTCAGTAACTGCCTGTGTCCGTGCAGAGGTTTCTAAGCTCCAGCTCCAGCTGTTTAATTTGGACATCTCTCTGGTTTACCAACTCACGTAGTCTACGGATTTCTTCCTGTTGCCGGTAAAACATCTGCAACAGCTGTAAGAGAAGACACATTTTACTACCTCTACACTAAGAGAATACAGACTTAGCCTGACAATACTACCACTACTGTCACATCACATCTGAGAGAAACAGCATCTAAAGAGGAGACCTTCAAACAACAAACTGAACATCAGCAGTGCTCCTGTTCTCCACTAGACTGGGCTACAACTGCATATTTTTCTCAGTATCATTTAGTAATGCTACATCTCCTTAATTCAGTGGAAAAAAATCAGGAAAAAATATCCTTCATACCACGGATAATTCAAAGGGAGCCAAGATAGATAAAGTATTTGGAGTCCAAATTCCTGGGTCTGCTATGTCTCCTTCTCTGACCTTGGGTAAGTTCTTTTACTTCTTTTCTTTTATTCTTGGTCAGGCTCTGTCCTCTCCAGTTGGGACTAGCATGGCCTTTCACTGTGCATGCAGCAGAGCATGCTTCTGTAACCTCAGGGTGCCAGCTCAGAAATATGTAGAAAAATACCCTTTTTCACAGCACAGATAAATTCAGATGTGGAAGTTCCTGCTCTACCAAGCTGCAGATGCTAAAATCTTGCAGAGATGAAGGGGACCCAAGGACAGCTATGGGATGAAAATCCTACCAGGGTTCCTAAAAGCAAACACGTTGCATGTACTTAAAAATGTCCCTGAACTGCCAGTGATGGGAGGCTGGCAAATCAGCACAGAGATCTACCACTGTGCCAACTTTCATTACTGTACAAGAGAGGTGGTTGTCCATGGCTGAAGACAGATCTTGGAGCTGCCAGGACATTTTCTGGAGCCTTTCCCGGTGCCTTTCCCAGGTGCAGGCTGCAACGAGCAGCCAGCCTCAATGGTACTGCACTGTCAAGTTGTCCCCCAGCAATGAGCTGCTGAGGCAGGGACAGAACCAAGCCCTTACCCATGTCAGGGTCCACAATACAGTTAGGCAGTTAAGACTACATGGATGCATACGGAGTACACCCACTAATCCCTGCTGCCTCACCAGGCAACTCTTATATTAGGGTTATACTGCATAAATACCCTTCTTTTTTCCAGAACCCAGAGATCGTAAGGATCCTCTTGTCCCCATCCAGCCATCAGGCAAATCCGTGCCACAAGAATAAGAATGGTCTGCTCTGCCTGGAGGAGACTGAGGTGAGACCTCATTGCAGTCTACAACTTTCTTGTGAGGAAAAGAGGGGCAGGCACTGATCTCTGCTCTGTGGTGACCAGTGACAGGACCCAAAAGAATGGCCTGAAGTTGTGTCAGGGGAGGTTTAGGTTGGGTATTAGAAAAGTTCTTCTCACAGAGGATGGTTGGGCACTGGAACAGGGTCCCCAGGAAAGTGGTCACAGCACCAAGACTGACAGTTCAAGAAGCATTTGGACAACACTCTCAGGCACATGGTGTGGGTCTTGGGAATGGTTTTGTTCAGGACTAAGAGTTGGACTCAATGATCCCTGTGGGTCCCTTCCAACTTGGCATATTATGTGATTCTGTGAAGAAGCAGGAATGCTGACTGCTCCTTCCTTTCCAGACTCCCTCAGCTGGGCTGCTGCTGGGCCATATCTCTGCTTCCTGTGTGGCAGCCAGGGCATGCAGAGTTTCTGCCTCCACAAAGAGCAAAGAGCTAGTGCAAAATCAGTGACCGGTCTGCAAAACAAACACTCCCTAAATGTGAAGGCTTCAACCTTGTGAATGGCATCCTTTTGCCAGCTGGCTTTGGGCTAGCCCCACAGCCCCTACCTGCTACGGTGCCTTCTCTGGTGGCTTCTCCTCAGACCCTGCTTTAGCCCAGGCTAGCTTGCAGCCACCTTTGAGGGCCACGGGGCAGATGTCTGGGCACCAGAGCACCAAACGTCTCTCCTCTTTAGAGCTCGGGCACTCCGGTGACTCTGGAGCCACTAGTTAGGTGGTACGCCCTGCCACACACCTTGCAAGAGGCTTCTTGAGTGTGGTCAGTTCGCCCTTTACCTAAACAGCACTCCAGGATGAAGGACCTGTAGCCACTGCTTGCCAAAGGAAGCAGAAAATGTCTCTCTGAGTAGGTAGAACAGAGTTCAGTTTATTGGGAGTTTGGTCCCAATGGGAGCCTACTGCAGAGAGCACCCAGGACCCTCGGGCTCAACCTTTTCTAGGGGGTGTGATTGATGGGAGGGGAAAGGTAAAGGACCAACTAGGGACAAGGGAAGGTGGGATCCGGAGGTAACAGACAGGGGCAGAAGCCAGAGGCCTTTTACTCAACCCTATCCAGGACCGAGTAACTTAGGGAAAGGACCAGAAGAAGGGGGGAGCTGGGATACAAATATGGAATAAGGGAGGAGGGGTCCGAGGAGGGGATACAACTGAGGGCAGGGATAACATTGTCAGGAGTAACCAAATGGGAAAGGGGGGGGGAGTCTATTTACAGAGAGTATATATGAAAGTTAACAAAACTATATATCAAACCCTTATAAATGTATAAACCCATAAAAGCACCGTCACACCTACCCTTCACCCCAGACATTCATACCTCATTTTCAGTTTTTGGTGGTGGACACTCAAATATGTCAAAACCATTGGAGAGGCACATTTGCTCATTTTTTGGCAATTTCTCCTCCACTTTCAGCTGTTTTCTGCCATCTTCGATCTCTCTTGGCTTCTGCCTGTCCTCCAGTGGCATCCTTCCTCCCCAACCCTGCTGCTGACTTAGGTCAGTAGTTTTCATGAGTGGCTCTGGCTCAAGAAACTGTGGTAGGGAATTCACAGCTCCAGAGCCTGGTCTCAAGGATACCAAAAGAGGACCTAAGAAGGGAGGCAGGTGACAAGTTAGCACTCACAAATCATACTCAGAAATCAGCTGTAAGCAATTCACTGAAACAACTTGTAGAGATAAACATGGAGGCACTTGACTGCAGCGGCTTCCAGAGGTCACAGCCACCAAGTTATTTTATCTTACAGCCGTATTTGTTATGTCTATCCTTTTCCTCCTTTCCTTTTTCTCTGGCAGTTTAAAGGCCAGAGAGCTGGCAGCAGCTTACCCAAGCCCTGGGGAGCTGAAGGGCTGGGGAGCTCTCCATGTGCTGACCTTTGTTAACTCCGTTCAGCCACTCTTGTGCTGTCAGTGCTGGCTGGGCTGCTGCAGTCAAGGGGTAGATGTCTTCTTGGTATGATTCCGACTGCAAGCAAACAAAAGTCCAGGATAACTATGTCACTGAGGTTTTGGTTTAGAGGGGCCATACTGGATTGTGGTGGAGAACTCAGTTTATTCCACCTCAGCCCAGGGAGTGTCATGAGCACTCAGTAGCATGGATGTAAAATCTTCTCACCTGCCCTGAATCCCTCTCATCCTCATCCCAACTCAGAAGAATTGCATCTGAAGGTCTAACAGTAATTCCTGACAGTAGGGTGTTTGCATGTCAGACAACAGACTGGGGGAGGTAGACAAATCGTAACCCAAATCCCATGAAATCAATGTTCCTGAGGATGAATAAGTGGGTACAAAGAATGGACACAAATCACAAATCATCAGCTGATCATTGCTGACAGAAACTGGCCAAGGAGATAATGTTGGAGGTACATGACTGACTGGTAGCTGCAATGAGCATTGGCTCTGCTCCCTTTGAATTCAAGAAATTCCTATCTTCTTCTCATACTCTACTTTCTAAAAGCAGAAGGCACAGTGCTGACATTTTCCATGTACTTCTACATCACTCTCAGTGCAATGGGTCGTGCCTTACATGCTGTAGAACAACTGTCTGTAACACAACTGTACCCACCAGGTAGAGACCTGGGAACTCACTGTTCCCATTTTCCCAGGGTGATTCTTCTTCCTTAAGCAAGGAGATTTTCATGTCATGCTACATAAACTCCAACCCCTCTCTCTCTTTTGTGAGTATGTCAAACAGGTGTCACTGAGAAAGTTTACAGCCAGCTAGTAGACCTGGCAGCACATCTGAGAAAGTCAGACATTAAACAGAGACCTAACTCAAGTTACCCAGACAGGGTTTGTTGGCAGGGCTGCACCAGAAACTGGCCAGCTACATCCCTCAAGCCAGGAGAGAGAAAATCCCTTGATCTGCCTATTTCATGCCCCCAAAGTGTCATAGAGAGGAGACACTGCCCTCACTTTTCCACTCATTTTTGCCCCAGATTTGAACACCACCTAAGGTTGACTTACCCGCCGAGGCACAATCATGGAGATGGGCTCAATCAGGCTTTTAGTTGGAATCAATTTGTAAAAACGGAAAATCTCGCAAGCTGACACATCAAGGCCTCTCTTTGGCATCATTCCTAGTAAAAGAGCATGAAATAAATGGGGTGTACATCTTCCTAGGAAAGTTAATGTCATCTGCCATGGGAAAAGGGTCACCAAACAAAGAAAGGAGTCATAGCATCAACTCCACATCAGCATGGTCTGAAGTATGCATCCAAAACAGTAGCACAAATGACAAGACTAAATAATTTTTTTTTCTGTCAGACCATGGAGTTACATACAAGTTGTGTGGTTTTCATGCTAAGACTCCTGTTCCTTATTCATTCTAGTGAGCTCCAAATAGAATGACCAGGACTGAGCAGAACTGGCAAGTAATGCCATGGGATTTGAGTATCAGGATCACCAGGAAGGGATTTCAGGACACCTAAACAACACCAGAATAGCTATATGGTTCACGCTGAAATCTCTTCCAGCCCAGTATCCTCCCCGAGAACAGAATGGAACATGAGAAGGGTGTGGACATCTATTCTGTTAGTCAGTACCATTTTTGCTTTAGGGACTGGCCAAGCCACGTGAGGTCTCTAAGTAGCTGATAACTTCCATGAGTTTCTATCCCATAAGTTTGTAAAGTCCAAAGCCTCTATTGTCAATTCCATTGATATGTCAATTCCCTTAACAAAGAGATTCCCTATGCTTTTAGACCTTGCTTTATGATGTCTTACAGAAACTTAGTGTTCTACTCACAGAATCACAGAATCAGTTAGGCTAGAAAAAACCTCTGAGATCATCAAGTCCAACCTTTGACCTAACACCACCCTGTCATCTAGACCATGGCAATAAGTGCTACACCCAACCTCTTCCTAAATACCTCCAGGGATGGTGACTCCACCATCTCCGTGGGCAGCCCATTCCAATGTCCAGTCACTCTCTCTGTAGGGAACTTCCTCCTAATGTCTAGGCTAAACCTCCCCTGGCACAGTTTAAGACTGTGCCCTCTTGTCCTACTGTCCTACTGCTGAGAAGAGACCAACTCCCACCTGGCTACAACTTCATTTCAGGGAGTGATAAGCTCTCCCCTGAACCTCCTCTTCTCTAGGCTAAACAAGATCAGTTCCCTTAGCCTCTTCTCACAGGACATGTGCTTCAAGCCCTTCACCAGCCTCACTGCCCTTCTCCAGACACACTCCAGCACTTCAATATCTTTCCTAAACTGAGATGCCCAGAACTGGACACAGCACTCGAGGTGCAGCCTAACCAGTGCTGAGTATGGGGGAAGAATAACTTTCCCAGTCCCGCTGGCCACACCACTCCTGATACAGGCCAGGATGCCACTGGGCACACTACTGGCTCATGTTCAGTTTCCTGTCAACCAGTCCCTTTCTGCCTGGTTGCTCTCCAGCCCCTCTGTCCCCAGCCTGTAGCGCTGCAGGCAGTTGTGTAGAACCCGGCTCTTGGACTTGTTGAACCTCATGCCATTAAATATACCCAGTGGCTTGAGAATAGCTGAGTCTATTACAGCACAGTGCTAATAATGCCAGGGTTGTGGGTTTGATCCCTGTAGGGGCCATTCACTTATAAGTTGGACTCAGTGATTCTTGTGGGTTCCTTCCAACTCACAATATTCTGTAATTCTGTGACTTCATTAAACAGTAGATTCTGTGTGAAGGACCATTGTTCCTTACATTATGCATTCATCTAAATGAGAATCTAAACTCCACTCTTCTACATAGTATTTTGTTCTGGTAGTATTGAGAAAGAAGTTTTGTGCAATAACCTTAGCAGTATGTTTAATCAGCAGAATAAAGCAGGTTAAGGAAATATACTTGATTCACTCGGGCCTTTTAAAAACACTTGTACACTTCTCTTTCACAGAATGA
Organism: Calyptomena viridis; assembly: GCA_013390005.1. NCBI lineage: Eukaryota > Metazoa > Chordata > Aves > Passeriformes > Eurylaimidae > Calyptomena > Calyptomena viridis. Next base: position 321,654 of record WEIV01006285.1, on the reverse strand, counting down.
TTTTTAAAGAGACTATGACAACAAAAAATCAGGATGTTGTACATTGGAAGGATTATAAAAATGGAGATCAATGGAGAGATCCTTCTAGTTAAGTCTTAAGTAAGTTATTCCTTCCCTTTTCTTTTTTTTTTTTTTTTTGAAGGAGACCTGCAGGAACAAAATCCAGTGCTGCCAAATATCTGTACCGATGTCCTGCAAGAACAGGAGCGACCACAGGCAGTGTGGAAGGGTGGTAAATGATCCTTGAAACATGGCAGTCTGTGGAAAAATATGACTTAAAGGACAGATTGGAGAAGGTTCGAGAAAGGGCTAACAATAGGGTTTGATGACTGAAAGCCAAACTATGTAGATTGAATTAGTTTAACAGTGGGTAGTATACAGACAGGTTAATAAGCAAAGGTCTACAATGGAAAAGAGGTGACCTAATTGCAGCATGTCTATTTCTAAATAGGAATTGTCAGTAAAGAAGGTAGGCAAGCAATAAAGAGTGAAGGCATTAAGATGTCAAGCACCTGTAACAAGAGAAATCATAGAATGGGAACAATGCAGAGTTCAATGCCAAAAATCTTGGAGCAAATTCACAAGTGGCAAGGAGCATTCCCTTTTAAATCCAGACTATACTCCCTTCCACCTTGACCAGGTATGTGAGAGGGGCTTCAGCAGTGACTGGTAAAGCTGCCCAGCCCATGCTCTGCTGGTCAGACGGGCCCCTCCAAACTCTGATCTTGTAATAACATCTGTCATATACACATGAGCTGGGCCAAGCTGACTGTTGTGCACCTGTAAACCTGGGTGGAGGAATCTGACCCATTCTCTTTTCTAAATGATAATTTTGGATAATCCTAGACTCTCTAAAATAAAGAAGCCACAATGTCTTATAAAATTAGGCATGCTGTAGCTCACCGATTCCCTTCTGTGGTAAGGGAGAACGATATTCCATCAGGTAGTTCAGGTATGGTTTCTCAGGGCTTATCTCATAGTACCGTATATTTCCATCACCCTAAAGGCAAAGAAAATCAACATCAGCCAGATTCTGCTGTTCCCCATCAGAGTCTGAGAAGAATGCCTAGCCCCAGAAGTCATGCAGGATCAACCATGAACAAAATGTTCACCCTCAAATTCCTATTTGAGAAGGTTAGGACTTCTTCACGATAAACATGGTATATCTGTAAATGTGGTAAATGTGGTCTGATGCTGCACTCTCTGGCCCCATCCCATCTGCCCACATCCTTAGGTTAACATGCTTCAGGTCCATTTTTGACTCCAACCTGATGCAACACAGGTTGAGAGCAGAATCAAACAGGTCAGCATTTGCTGACATGGAAAGCACTTACTTTTCCCACCACATAAAGCATGTGTGTGTCAGAATCATAGATGGGAAACAGGAGTCCCGAGGAGCCATCCAGATCCTCCTCCAGTAAAGGCACAGAAAGGTCATTCTAGGCAGGACACAGGAAAAAGAGTCAGCTGCAATCACCTGTTAGTCACCTCAAGTCAGGGACACCTCATCTAAACCCCGCCTGGCAGCAGCATGTGAGTGTGCCTTTGTAATGATACTCGGCCACAGCCCTGAGCAGAGGCCATGCACAGACTTCTTCAAAGCTCTGTGGGTAGGAAATAGGTGCTCTGTCCCAGGCCTTCACTGAGCACAGGACATCAGTTCCTACCACTAGAACATCTCAGGTACCTGACGACATTTCATGGTAGATACAATAAGAAACATTGCCTGCCTCCATGTGGGCCACCAGACTCAGGGATATGAAGGGGCCTTCAGGGAACATCTGCATCACATATTGTATTTTACTTATGTTCTCTCAAATCCTCTGGTCAAGGCAATACCTCGACAATAGTGTACCATCCACCACAAGAGCAGTCTCCATCAGCTGAGCAGTCTCCACAGTGGGAAGTTGCCAGTTGCAAAGACAAAAGCTCCTGTTGGCCTTTTGCAGGTAAGCCATACAGGACATAGCACACCACTCCATACACAAGGTCGCCAGGTCTTTTACACAGCTATCTCTGCACTGTCACAGGGAGCAATTTTGAGAGGACCAGTGGGGCAGACTGTGGTGTCCCACAGCCCCCACATGCCAATTCTCACATAAATATTTAGCAGAGGGTTAATACATATTTTGTCCTGCAGAACTCCCCAGCTGCAGGCTCCAGAAAAACAGAGCTTCTGTTTAGATGCAAGGATGACATGGGTGGATGTAGACCTCAGAAAGATGCCTGCTGGACAGGTCCTGTGCCAATGCCTGTTCTTAAGGAGGCTGCACATACGCAGACTCACAGATCTTTCCACTGTGTTCTTAAACTAAGTGGGATCAGATCCCTCAGCAGCTCTGAAAGCAGTGAAACCCTGATGTGAGACCCATGATATGTCACAGCATGGCTCAGCACTAAGGAAAGTCTTCAGACAACAGCACAATGCTTTGCCTCTCACACATAGCAAAGAAGCCATGTCCAAATACAGCCAAATGGCAAGCCATACGCCTGGTCTACCAGCTTTGTCTAGTACAAAGAGTGATAGTATTACAAAGAGGCAAAAGATTGTGCTGCATGGTGGCAGAGGCAGAGAGACAATGTGAGATGCTGACAAAGTAAATATATCTCACTGCATATGAGGGGGTAGAGAAGGGTTTCATAAGGCTTGCAGCCATCATCATAGGAGATCATGTCTTAGAGGTGACCACTTAAGTGCTACCTCAATACTCTACTGTCAGGAATCACCAGAAATCAAAAACATCTCACATTTTTCTCCACTGAGGGCTTCATCTCAGTAGGCTGTGTCTAGAGCCCATTTCTCTTTCCGGAACCAGGAGCAGTTTGCCAGTAAGACCAGTAAGAGCCACTTTAAGTCAGAGCTACAGCAACCATCCAGAGGTCCTTTGAATCATTTCTTCCTGTAGTGGGCTACTGTGGTTTAACCCCAATCAATAACTAAGTACCATGTAGCCACTCGCTCACTCCCCTTTGGTGGGATGGGGAAGAGAATCAGAAAAAGGTAAATCCATGGTTGAGGTAAGAATAGTTTAATAATTGAAAAAAAAAGCAAAATATAAAACAATAACTGTAATTAAAAGGGAGAGAGGGGAATAAAACCCAGGAAAAATAAGTGATGCACAACACAGCCACTCACCACTTACTGATCAATGCCCAACCAGTCCCTGAGTAGCAATCCATGACTCCTGGCCAACTCCCCCAAGTCGAGCATGACATTCTGTGGTACAGAATATCCCTTTGGCCAGTTCAGATCAGCTGTCCTGGCTATCCTTTCTCCCAGCTTCTCATGCACCTGCACACTGGCAGAGCATGAGACTCTGAAAAGTCTTTGACTTAAGGTAAGTGCTACTTAGCAACACCCAAAACGTCAGTGTGCTATCAATACTAAATCCAAAGCACAGCATCGTACCAACTACTATAAGGAAAATTAACTCCCAGTCAAAACGGGGACATGGGCATAGCATTCTCTTTGTTCTGGAGGCTTTCTATGCTGAAACCTTCTTCAAAAACTCAGGTAACTCTCACAGCAGTAAGACCTATCACCCATCAGGAATTTGACAGATCACTTCCGAATTGCTGTTATGGTTCAATTCTTGTGTATTTGGCAGGTGGAAAAGTTAGTGACAGCAAAAGAGAGAAAACTGAAGCTGGTATGGTTAAGATTGTTGGTCCAACTCACTTGATCCCACAATGCAATTTGCCTATTATTCCACCGAGATGTTCCAGTAGAGAACAGTTTTTTCATATTTCCAAGGAACAAGACTTTATTGACTCTGTGAGACTTGTAGCTGGCTTCCTATAGGAAGAGAAAGGACAGTGCATGAGCAAGACAGCACCTGTTGCATACCTACATTTCATGTTACACGACAACTCTCATTCATTCACATCTAAAATATCTGCTCAGCCTGGCTGAACCATGCTGAGCAGGATTTTCTGGGGATCTGATAAAGGTGGCTTAGACTCTTCAGGACCATTCCCAAAAGCCCAATCAACCTCCCTTACTACTGTTCCATGTATTTGCAAGAGGGCAGACCTTATTAGTTGTAGACTTTCTGCGTGCGCAGATTTGTGCAAATAGCTACAAAAAGCAGTTAGCTTCACCTTATCAAAAGATACAAAATCCAGGCAACAAAAATAACCATCACATTGGGACAAATGTACACTTGTATTCATCTGTTCACCTGAGAGAAGCCCTCCCAAGCCACAGAAGGTTGCAGGAGGTGGCTATGAAAACAGTGCACTTCAAGAAGGGTCTTGGGGAGCAAGGAACATGGTAACAAGATGCAAAAACCCTGTTTTCAACAAGTGTTTCATGGAAAGTAGAAGTCAATAGTTCCATATAGTGCCTTAGGCAATGCAGCACACAGATGTACCATCTTCTATGGCAATGAATCTACCCAGGAGAGGAAACATTCCAAGAGGTGAGATCGGGTGGACAACAAACCTCTGAATCCAACCCACCCGTAGGACCGTTCCTGCACGAGGGTCTAGCACACGTATCTTTCTGTCCCTGCAGGCTGTGGCAAGGAGACTGCCATCTGTGTTGAATGACATTGAGAGGACCACATCTTCGTGACTGTCAAGAATCTTCACTGGCTTTGAGATGACAGCTTCCTTGACATCAAGGTTCCAGATCATAATCTGGAGCAAAAGAACAAAAAAATCAGAGTCTTTTGCTGCCTGACCCAGTACGACTTTTTGTACCCTATTCAATTCTTCCTCTTTTCTCTATGTATAGGTCTTACCATTACAAGTGATTGTTTACCAGCACTTAAAATAATTCCTGATACTTACAACAATATATCAGTGTCAGCTCAGTTCGCAATCACATTTTATACATAAAAACATCAGTGCAGATATTTGTACTCGCACAACAACAAATCCAAACAGAAGTGCATGGCATTGCACATTGTATCCAATTCAGTAAATGAGAAGGGCAGAGTAGACTAAAATTCATCAGAAAACTGGAAAATTAGCAAGTGCTTTTGAACTTGTAGCAATGTCCTTTTGTCTTTGAGGTCAGCATGGAATTTCCCCAGAAGACAGCTTCCAAACTCTTCAGTATCATCTTACAGCTTGAAATTAAAACAAATTTCAAAACACCCTGCCAAACAGGGTGTCCCAGGAGAAGAGCTCCACAAAGCACAGACTCACCTTGTAGTCATAGCCAGAGCTGAAGAGGATGTTATCAGCTGTGGGATGCCATTCAATGAGGCCGACTCTTCTAGCATGCCCAAGAAGTTCTTTCTTCGGACTAGTAATGTTTCTTTTTAGCAACTGGTTGGGGATGTCCCAGATTTTAACCTGAATGGCATAGAATCGGTCTTTGTGAGATTCCTGAGTAGGGACCTAATTGAGGTCTTACCAATAACTGATACTGCCTTGGTATTATCATTCCCTTTGTAGTGAATAGGAATGCTACTGGCTTTACTGAATGGCAGTCCTTTAAATTTTTATATTTACTTTTCTATGGGCTAGAAGACTCCTCTTTACCTTCTATCTTTAGGCAGCAGTCCTACTAGGCTTTTTTTGAACTTGGCAATCCAATCCCTAGACCTGGCCAAGCCGTTAGCACAATTATGAAAAGTTATTGCTAAGGGGAAGGAGTAAACCACACATATTGCAGACCTTGCCTCCTAACAAACCTTGAGCAGGAGCAAGAAAATCTGAGTTCCAAAAGATAATAAAATTCTACTATTCTATGATATTATAGCAGTGATTGGTACAAACTCAATTCTCTCTTGCTCTCCTGGTCGTCTTCATCCTGGTCCTGAGATCCATTCAGCACTACCTGGTAAAAGAACTGAGAACTCCTCTGGTCAAATGAGAGCTACAGCCATGTTTGTCTCCTAGAAAACTGTGCCAGTGCTGGACACTTTGCAAATGACACAGCCATTTGTCAAAGCACACAGAACACCACGCAGGTAACCACAAGGCAGATGCCCTGAGGAGAGTGACTGAGCAACACCACACTGAAGTCACTCAACAGCAAGAGTGTACTGTCTCCTAACAGGTTTATCTACAGCTCTGAGTTCTTCTAGAAGGATGCCGAAAAAAGACAAAAATGCTCTGTTCTGTGGTGGAACAAGACAACAGAGGAAACCTGCAACAGAAGCTGAATGTATGCAGGTAAAATGAGTCTTCCTCACACTAATTCTAGAAACACCAATTTGGATCAATGAAAATTACTATGCTTGTCATAATTTTTCTAGGTCTTAGCTTGAAATAAAAGGGAAATGTTCTTTGAAACACAATTTGTGGAAATTAGCCACATCTGCCCAAGTCTCCCACTGTTTGGTTGATGAGGATTACTCCTTTCTACGCCAAATACAGAGAAGCACAAATTCTGGGACATGCTGGAAAACATCATAAGCACTCTTCTCAACAATGCTTATTCCACTGAAGAATCAAGCCCATCAGAAACCTACAGACTGTAAGGTCCAGTAGTGTCCATATTAACTTCTACAGTGGCTAGAGAAAACATCACAGTTTACGGCTTCAACAGCTATCACTAAAGGAATGCAGCTGAGAGAGTAGGAAAGGGATAAATAGGTTGTGCTCGCACCAAGAAAACTGCCTAGAATGAATCATTCACTCCTCATGTTATGAAATGGTTGGTGATAAAACCAGGGAAAAGCAGCTGGCTGGAATCTCAGGATGCCTCAAATGGCAGAAATTGCCAGTTCTTTAGCATGCAGAAGAAGCAGGTCTTGAATCCCTGCCTGCAGACCAAGCACAAACAATTATGAGGTCCTGGATCTGAATCTAACTTTATTAACCACTTGGGTCAGAAAAAAACAGCTGGTGTGTATGTGCATGCGTGTGTGTGGAAAAAGGGCTAGGGCTGCTGCTGCAAAGTTCATGGCTGGGCCTCCTGCTGCTGCTGCTGTTGTGCCCAGGCTGCCCACAGAGCACATGGCCCAAGGTGGCCGAAGCACCTGGTCCAGAACCATGTGGCTGCCTGTCAGTCAACGAAAACCTGCCTGGCAGCCCACCCCCACCACACCCCTGGTGCTCCTGACTGGCTGCAGCACCTGTCACTCTGGCTGGGAATGCCAGTGTGAGTGGTCGGTGGACCAGATGTCCCACATGGGGGGAGTGGCCACAGTGGCCAAAACGTATTTAAGCAGCTGCATAGAGCCTCCAGTTTTGAGAGTGTGGGTGTGGATGTCTGGTTTGCTCCCTGGGCATCTGGCAACATGTGACTTGTGGTAATTGTTTTCTTTCTTTTACTCTTCTTCACTCTTTCTTTCTCTTATCTTTTTCTTTTAATCTCTTTTCTTCTCTTCCTCTTTTCTTTCTCTTGTGGGTAACTTAAAACTACAGGACGTTGTATTGTACTAAGTTGGATTAGTGATTGCTTTAGGTTGGGTGTTTTTGTGGACTGCATGGGGTTGATGTTTGCTAATGCATTAGTGCAATGCTTTTCCTTGGTTGTATGTTATTCCTGCAAACCCTTTTACCAAAACACCTATTCTCTCACTAAATTAAAAGAAATTCTCTTAGAGAAAGTGTAATACCATTTTGTCAGGATGTGGTTTTGTAGATAATAACCAACCTAAAGACTTTAAAATCTTTTAAAGCCATAAAGAAAAGTAATTTTCTCAGTTAAGCTTATATTGCTTCTAAATGGGATTCTTACAACAATCCCCAAGTTGTCCATCCTGCTGCATCTTGAAGAAAACCTGATAAAGCAAAGTAAAAGGCAAAGAGCTCCCCTCTAACCTGAGCAGAGATCTTCAACAAGGTGAATTCACATGGACCTGATGATTTGCCAACAGAAACAGAAGGGATAAGAGAACAGGCTTAAACCCCGTCCTTGGCCATCTCCATTGGTCTCATCTCCTAAGCCTGCCAAAAGCAGCAGTGCAAACTGAAAAGGGCACTTGGTGAGACCATCCACTCCCTCCCATGCCCAAGAGTACCATTCTGGATGCTCCAGCTGTGCACCACAAAAGACAGCTGTAATACCACCAAGGCAAGCTCCAGGAAGGCTGGTTAATGGTCAAGAAACCTCTGAGGAATGTGGGTGATGGGATATTTCCACCTTGTGACCTTCTTCAAATATTTCAGGGAGGTCCAGCCCAGTAAGAAATTAGATACATCCTTGCACACAAGCCAGAACAGCGGCTTTTGCTAATGTTCTGAAATGGAAGACAGCACCAGGCCTTTAATAACAGACTGCAGGGAACGCTTTGGCTCTAATGTCCACCCTAGTAGAATTGGTGGACACCTCTGGGATCCCAAAAAAGCTTTCTCAGACTTCTCTTAAAACAGAGAAAGTATTGCTGTAAAGATGTCCCAAAAGTTTGTCCAATCTAAGCTCTCCAGTACAGGCTGGGGTAAGGAAGACAGATCTTGACTCCACAGACTAAGTCCAACAGCAGCCACTGAGATGAGGAGGGGACAGTAGCACAACAAATCCGAGGAGAGCTGGGAAGAAACCAATTTGTTCAGTGTCTGGCTGCTCTTCAGCTACATTACAGGAAAGTACAAACAAGATGGAACCAGACTCTTTGGAGGTACACAAGGAGAATATCAAAGGCAATGGATGTATATGGCAATCCCTGGAGATCACAGGTGTCCTGTTTTCCCTGGAAAGGTATTCAACAGCTGGAAGAAGGGCCTAGTGAAGCCATGAGATCTGTAGCCTTAGAGATCTTCCCAATCTGAAAAAGTATCCAGGTATCAGGAGAGACAGTCTCCCTAACAAACAGAGTCTTCTGTCCTCACTCCTTAGCAGAGAGGGAAGAGATGTCTCTACACAGCCAGTGGTGCCAGGATGATGATGTGAGAGTAGTATCAAAAAAGAGAGTACAGTCACAAACAGACAGACTTCTTAGGACAACTTTTGGTGCTGAGAACAGTGACCAGCTCAGCATTTCCACTCTTTAGGCTGCAGTATGATCCAGTGTCAAGTTTCATTAGGAAACTGGAAAGGAAAGCTGTCACAGAGCAATCCTTCTGCATAGACCCTGGGGTCCTGGTGGACAACAGAATAAGTATGACTCAGCAGCATCCCACATCAGGGATGAAAGCTAGCAACATCCTGGTACGAAACGAAAGAAATACAGCCACAAGATCAAGGGAAGTGATTTTCCCCTTTACTCAACAATTATTAAGGAACAGCTGGGATATTGCATCCAGTTTTGCTCCTGCCAGCACAAGAAAGATGCTGATAAACTTACGAGTCCAGTGGAGACCACCAGGATGCTCAAGCGTCCACAGCATTTCCTCTGTGAGAAGAAGCTGAGGGAGATGGGCTTGCTCAGCCCAAAGAGACAGCTTCAGGGCAAACTGGTATAAGCCTTCAATACTTACAAGACTACCAAGAAAACAGAACCAGGCTCTGTCTTGAAGTGCAGGATAGGAGGATTGGATAGAGCAGTCATTAAATACACAGCATATAAGGAAAAGAGATTCCCTTTGAGAGCAGTGAAGAACAGGAACAGGTTGACTAAAGAGGTGGTGAAATCTCCATCCTTGGAGGTTTTCAAGACTCAGCTCCACACCTGTGCAGGTGGGGAGAGAGACCACTCAAACTCCCTTTCAACACAAATGGTTCTGTGATTTTGTAACTGCAGCAGATGTTTTCAAGCTTGTGTTCATTCTTCATATGAGGCTCAAAAGAGCGGCCAAGGTGATGCCTTCTTGCCACAACTAAGCCATGCTATGCCATGCTGCCTCAGACAGCATGAAAACCTTGCATACAGGCTGTAAGATAAAATAAAATCTTTACCATCAGTCCGGAAACTGAAAGAAGCCTTCAAAAAACACAAGAGTATCCAAACAAGCAAAGGCAAGTCACTAAACAGGAAAGACAATCCAAAAAGCCCAGATTCAAGAGTGATGTTTTGTCCAAACTAAAATGGCAGAGGATGTGAACTAAGGCAGAGCTTGAGGAAATGATATGAGAAACTTCCTTGATGCTGTGTGGCAGAGTGTGAATATACCCAGAAGGAGAAAACACATATGGGATCTCTGGAATAAAGCACGGTAGTTAGTCAGGTGTCCTCAGTGCCACAGAAGTCAACATCACACCTTTGACAAGATGTCTTGAAAGTGACCTTTCAGTGGGTAGATATGTGCTAAATTGTCCCTTACAAACATGAATTGAGTCTTTCAAATCCTATATATGATTGCATCTTAATCATATTAACTTCAGCCAAAGCAGTTACTGCAGAATTGTATGATGCAGATCCCTCAGTTACAGTGTAACTGACCCAGCATAACTTTATAGAATAATTGAGTGCAGGAACAAACTCAAATTTGCTCTGCAGTGAATTAATCTGAAACACCTCTTCTAGATTACGTTGTGTTGAAACTTCAATTGCAACAAAACTGTCTTTACTTTAGAATAAAACTTAAATAATCATTCTTTTTTAAATTCATATTCTATTTTTTTCATGCAAACACACAAAAAAAGGACACAAGTCCCCACAAAACAGATCTTCCTCATTACACTCATTTGGTATATCACCTGGAAGGGATCATGAAGATCTGAACTGAAGATAAAAAAAGGAATCTTGCTCTTACCTGATTTCTAAAACAAGTAGATGTATGCTTTCACATCTCATCCTTGGGACTTTTGGATTGTATTTCATTCCTACATTAGCAAGGTAGTAACACAGAGTACAAGGTGGTAAACTTACTGTGGCATCTTCTGAACATGAAGCTATTACAAAATCATTGAATGGGTTCCACTTGATGTCCAGAACATTTCCTTTGTGCCCACATACTTTGGGATAATGTGGGTCAAGCTTGCCCGTCTGGAAAAAAAAAAACAATCAAACCTAAGGGGAGCCATGAAATCATAAGACATTTTCAAGGAAGATCCAAGGCAGCTCCAGCAAGAAACTTCTTTCTGCTTGTTATGTTCCAAATGCCCTGGGTGCTCTCTGAAAAATGTTTTTTTTCTGTCCCTGCTAGTCAAGTTTTGATGATACCACCATAAAGAAAGGAAAGAGTGCTCAGGCCTTCTTAAGTACATGCTGATGTCAAGAAATCTCTGTGCATGCATACATGGATGCTAGAAGACAGAATTAGGTTCAGACACCAAAATAAAACTTGGAGGAGAAACATCTATGAATGAGTTGAACCATCATCATTTTTCTAAAGACCTTGTGAGGGGGAGATGAACAAGAGCAGAATCTCCTTCAAAAGACATTCCTTATAAGCAGGAAAAAAATGTTTTAGGTTTTATTTTTTAGCCTCATCAGCTAGCATTCATTTAATGTTTTAAGCAAAAAGATATTTGTGACACAAATTACAAATGGAATTTCTCCTCCAGCAAGCTATCTGTTTCTCTCTGATGGGAGAAACATTCACCATTCACCAGACTAAATCAGCATTCTGGACTCTCAAATAAAAAACCACCATGTTCAGGTGGCATCTACACTGGTAAAAATCCTTCACAAAGTGCCCTAAGGAGTCTTGAGGGCCTTGTGCCACATGGGGGCTGTCTTGCATTGGGTAAACCCACACTGCAGGAACGATCTCTGCTAGAAATCAAAGTCTGAATATTTATATGCTAAGAAGAGCGCTGGGGATTTTATTAACGTTGGAGCAGCACTTGCTTCCCCCTGTCAGGAGCAGAAGTATTGAGAACTCAATGCATCCCAGGCACTTGTTCAAGAGTCACCAAAGTCATCTGTTCTTCATTCACCAAAGAAGAGACACATGATGGCAAGCTGGTAATGCTTACCTGCTTACTGCTTCCCACCTGGAAGAACCGTAACCCCAAATGATTGCAAATGTGTACTCCCTTAGAAAGCAGACACTTCTGTTGATGTACTCCCTACATCAGTCCTGAGGTGGGCCTTAGGAGTGCAGAGCAGAGGGGAATCAATGCTGGCCCTAACCAGGCTGTGGATAAGATATAATTTTCCTTTCTTTGAAAATTTGGGGGTTTTTGCTATTTTAAAAGCAGAACAGGATATGATGTGTAACTATTCTGGCTTCACTGAGAAGTTTGTTGCTTAAACTGGGACTAACCTGCTTTAAACTGAACATCCAGAAGGCTTTGAAATGCCAAAGACTGTGCTTTTTTACTGTACAGTCTAAACCAATTCGCATTTATAACAGCGACAATGCAAAGAGATTTGGGAAGGCAGAAGATAGATAAAAGGCCTTTAATAAGCAATGTTCCCTCAGTTCCCCCACTGTTCCACAGTGCCTTTTTGTGGACTTCAGAGCTTGGTTTCAAGCTGGTAACTGAAAAGGTCTGGACAGCCAGATCCATGGAGATCTCTCAGTCCCTAAGAGAATGCTGTCCACCCCCAAAGCTGGCTACCTGTCCACTATCCACTCCATTCAGGAGACTCCCAGGCTGTCCTAAACTATCTCTGCCTGACCCATCCTGCAACGCTCTCCTACTCCCATTTTCCCAGTCTGACTCAACTAGGCCCGGAAAGGGAGCCCTTGTCCTCCCAGTCACCAGTCCAACACAGGGCCAACAAACATAAATGGCAGGTAGTGCTTTTGGTCTCAGATTGCACATCTGTATGTGGAAGTGAAGCTCTTTATAGCTGGAGGAAATTTAATTCTACAGATTGAAAACTATTTCAATAACCAGATGTGTTGTCATTCCATGCAGAGGAGTGCAGAGTAACTTCCACAGTTACTTGCAGAGCTTGAAAATAAGTAATTTTTCAACCACTCACTTCATAAAATTCCAGCATTTCTGAAAAGTAGTCAAGCTTGGAGTTCCTTGACAAAAATCACTTGTAGTGGTTAAAACTTGACAAAACCCTCCCAGCAGATTTGTACAGGGTAGAATACCAAGAAGTGGGTTGGCCTCACCTCTCAGGTGTTCCGTAAAGGGCACTAACACACCTACCTCATCACAGCACAGCACTCACATATGTCTTTGTTGTAGTCTTAATTTTGATTACTTTTGTTCTCATACCACTGTGCAGAGGCATGCAGGGGGAGGACCAAGGGATGGTTCCCCTCCCTGTTTCAGTGGCCCCACATTCCCAGGGCTGGGGGAGGGCAGGGGGAATGGACAAAGGGTCGAGGGAGAAGAGAACTCCAAAAGACAAACCACCGCGGGAGCTGAAGAAAGCAAAAGACCCTCGGAGCAAGATCTGCTTTCTTGTTTCCCTGGGACCTGACCTGTCTAGACTTGGCTGCTTTGTCACAAGAGCCTGGTACCATCGCAGCACCTAACTGACACATCCTGCAACAGACCATTTTCAAAGTTATTTCCCTTCAGGTGAAACAGAAATGCCTGCTGAAAGGAGGGTATCTACTGCAAAGAATTCACTCTCTACATAACGTCTATTGTTCCCAACCCAACCTCACCCCCAGGCTCTCAGAAAGGAAGTGGTATTTATTCAAGGAGAGATGAGAGATCTTGGTGTCCATGAGTCAGCAAAAGAGCAGCACAACAAACAAGCAAGGAGGCACAGTTAAACAGAGCAGAGCTAAGCCTTCATTCAAGCACATCCTGAAGCAGGCAGCAGTACCAGCACATGCAGAACAAACTAAAAAAAGCATTGAAGGGACAAGAGCAGCTTCCCAAACAGGTTGTTCAACCCTCCCAGAAGGTGCAGCCCTCTCTGTTCTGGCTACCATGTGCTGCTTTAACTAAATGTGTGACATTCTGGCTCTTGGGATTTTCCTCCATGCTGTGGCATGCTTGGATGTGCCTGCTTCCCGTGAATCCGGTCAAAAGCAACTACAGTCATTGTTAATACTGTCGCAGCTACACGTCTCCAGAACAGGCTGCCTTTGGTGCCCTGGCAGCTGAAGGCACAAGCCAAGTGCCCAGGATATTGTCTGTCAGGAGTCACCTCCACACGAGGTGGCAGTCACGCAAAAAAAAAACACCAGGAGCACAAGTTAAAAGCTCTTGCTTTGCACCAGGTGGCACTAGCTGTGTGAAACACAAAATTTTCCTGATCCACCACCAAGGGTCAACCTTCAAGAGACTCCTCTCCACAACTTGGTTTTGAACCCTTAATTCTTCCAGGATCAGCATCCAGAACAATGAGTTCCACATCTGAACTGCAGCAGCATTTACATGTGCTGCTAATGGTCTGCTCCCTGGACTCTAGAATCCCCTTCACCAAACAAATCAAGAAGAATTGCTCCTTAATCTTCCCCAACCTCTTCACATTTTTATATATCTTGCTCATTTGCCTTTTTTTCCCAGACTAATTGAGGCCTAACCCACAAAGTCTCTCCTCACATGAAAGCACATTCACATTTTCATTGACATATTTTAATTATCCTTTTCTGTGTCTTTTAGTTCTACCATGCCTTTGATTTCTGCATGCAATATTTCAGATCTAGGTGGAGTATCTGAGAAGGTGTAAGAAAGGAAGAATTACTACTGAAGACTAGCCAAGCTGAGAAGAGGTGAGAAGACAGAAGAATTAATAGTATATAATGCAAGCATCTTCAGCTACTTTTGCCAGCACTTTGAGAGCTTGGTCCCACCGCACATCCCAGCGTCAACAGCTACCTGCTTATAGATGCAATTCTGTGATGAAGACAAGTTTTCAGCCTCAACAGACGATGGTCAAGGGGGCAGATGTGACTCAGTCAAGAAAAACAGGGTAGTGGTTAATTCTAGGACAGTCTGAACATCACTAGCATTGAAGGAATGAATAAACAAAGTCTAGAAGGGCTGGGAACTGTGCTAGGTTCTTCAAGCATAGCCAGTTCACTTTCATCCTTAGCAAATATATATTGAAAAAGTAGCATTGCACTAACACCATCAATTAACTTTTAATTAAAGGCTGAAATTTTGCCTTTCATCTGTTCTGCCCTGATTCCGGAGAGATCATAATCTCATATTGAAATCAATCCACATTAGTGCATGCCTAATTTTTCTGAAGCAATAAACATCATATGGACAACTTCTCCCTCATCAGATCCTAAATCATCAAAACTCATGAACAGGTGATTTGTTTCTGAAAGGGAAGGTTTTACAGCATCAGTGCTTGAAGCTTAAGAGCTTCATTGCCTGATAACTTGAAAAAATTCTTTCACAAAGGAGAAGGTAGAGCAAAGCATACTGTACTCTCCTTCGGTCACAGCTGTAGCCACGCCACTAAAGCACCTTTCTGTTTTTTGCTGCTAGACACTTTTTAATGTGCAGTTTCTCTCAGGACACAAACATCTAAACAGCACAGTTCCTGCTGATTATAGAACAAAGGCAAATGAGTTGTGAAATGAAGCAAGGTGTCAAAAATCTGCAAGCAGCAATGCAAGACATTTGGGTACACACATCCCAAGAATGACCTGCCAGGGCAACTGGTGTCTCTTCCATCATTCTGCAATTTTGGCAACAGCATTAACTGAATATCCTCTGTAATCTAGCTCCCTAGAAAGCCTGTCCCTTCTATAGCCTCTTGACATTCTGGAAAACCAGCTCACCCCGGCAGAGCTCACCTGCTTGATGGGAATGACAAGAAAGGCTCCACCGCCTGCACACTCAGTCACCACCGCAATGAAGTTGGGGTTCACAGCACAGAAGTGGTTGTCGTGGACATTGCGGGTGATGGGCACGCAGTCATAGCACTTCTCCTTGCTGGCGGCTTTGCCATACACATGGCGGAACTTGGAGCTGCGGTACTGTGGATGCCACGACATCTGCAAGGGGAGAAACACAATGCCCCATAAAATAAGGACTGGTCATCCTGGCAAGGCTTGCAGATCCCCACTCCCCTCTCCCCACCTCACGCTCTCTCCTCACTCAGGCTGCTCACACCAACCCTCAGCCAGCAAGTGGCAGACGCAGTTTTCTCTGCTGGTCTTCACCCTTCTCACATAACCTGCCTCTGCTCGCCATTGCACATCTCTGATAGAGAGAGGAGAATGCAGGGAAGAAATGACAGCTCTCACCATCACCAGCCAGATGGGCTGTACATGCCCAGCAGTCCGTATCACTGGCGCAGGGCCATATGGCAACAAGTTCAAGAGGAGATGAATCCTGGTAGCACAAAGCTTGGGAAGCATGAAAGATACGACATCTTGTTTGAGGAAAGCCTGAAAGATGGTGAATGAATGAGTCTTTGTTTAGCCCTTAGGTGGTTTAGGATGAAAAATTAGCCTAAAAATTTTGCTTACGTGAACAGAAAAAAGAAGTTTGACAAATTATAGGAATAGTTACACCTGTTGATGTTTTTCCCACTGACAACTATGTTCTGCATATCTGGTTTATAACTCTGCTACAGAACTCTGATAGACAGCAGTTTAAAGTGTGTTTAAATGAGACACAAAAAGCACACTAAACACAAGAACCCCTTCCTACAGAGAGCAGTGAAGCTTAAAGAAAATTATGTAACTGATTTCATAGAATGGATTGGGTTGGAAGGGACCTTAAGCATCATCTAGTTTCATCCCCCCTACCACGTGCAGGTACACCTCCAGCTAGACAAGGCTGCTCAGAGCCCCATGCAACCTGGCTTTGAACACTGCCAGGGTTAGGGCACCCACAACATCCTTGGGCAACCTGTTTCAGTGTCTCACCACCCTCACAATAAAGAATTTGTTCTGTGTATCTAACTTTCATTTTGCACCCATTACAATTACTAGGGCCCTATCACTACATTTCCTGATGGAGAGTCCTGGCTTCCTTGTAGGCCTCCTTCAGATATTGGAAGGCTGCTACGAGGTCTCCTTGCAACCTATGCTCCAGGCTGAAAAGCCCCAGCTTTCTCAGCCTTTCTTCATAGGGGAGGTGCTCTACTCCTCTTACGAACTTTGTGGCCCTCCTCTGGACTTGATTGTACAGTTCCATATCTTTATGTTGGGGCACCAGAACTGTACACAGCATTCCAGGTGAAGTCTCACGAGAGCAGAGCAGACGAGGAGAATCACATCCCTCAACTGGCTATTTTCAAACAGAAATTCACCAATGTTGATCAGAAAGGGTAATTAAGACTATTGAATCCTGCTCTTTCCACAAGATTTAGACAGTAAAAGGCACATGGCAAGGGTGTTGAGAAGATTCTACTGCCCAAAGGAAAAGCAGTGTAGATCAGGCAAGAAGGTCATATGTGAAAAGAGAGCCCCACACAATCATCTGGGAGTATGGACAAAGACTGGGAGAGGGCATGGTTTTCCTCTATATTGATCTCTTTAAGGTACATTTGGTGAATGGTATTATCAGTGATGTTGGATCAACAACACTCCGGTTTGACAAGGGAACCCAACCAAGCAGCTTTTGAGTTACAGTAAGGCTTAGACTACTTGCTCACATGGGTAAGTGGTTGAAGGGAAGCACATATACACTCAACGGCAGGAAACCGAATGCATCATCACTTGACAAGCAGAGGCCTAACCAATTCTAAAACAAAATGTCCTTGTTGCTGGCATGATATTGCATTCTCCTGGAATGACTGTTAAAGGCTAGGAAACTATGGCTTGATCCTGGGTAGTCAAACTGGAGCTTTACAAGCATCTATCAACACAAAGATACACAAAGCATACATACTCTGTCACACTGGAAGATTTGGGTTGTGAACAGTACTAGGACTGTTCTGTCAAGTTCTGTCCTATTCCCTTTCTCCTCCCAATCTATTGACACAGGTCAGAATCAACCCCATCTTAGACAAATACAAATGCCTGTAAAAAATCACCAGTTACTTTCACAGCCATATTTGTGACTCTCTTTCACCTTGGCACGTTTTACCTATGTTAACCTTGCATCTGTCCGTATTCTTAGCTGATTAAATTTCTTCTGCAGCAAACATTAGGTGCAAACAATTTTTTATACAGGGAGAGCTACCTATCCCAAACAAACAAACAAACAAACAAACAAAAAGAAATAGAAGTTTTTTGAAAAAGAAAGGACCAATCCTGAAAGCTAATCTTGGAAGAAGGGATGTTCACAGGTAGAAAGCTATGGTTATATGCTAAGCTGAGGTTATATGACTAGATCCCCAAACAGCCCCAGTGGTCCATCATTCTCAAACTTCACACTCCCAACAGCTTTAGATGTTAGGTTTACTCACAACAGGGGAAAAAAACCACTGTATTGTCTGGATGCAGCAGCTCCTTCTTACAGCAGGAACATTATCATTCCAAAAGGAAATTAATTGTCCGGCTGCAAGGAACTTCTAGCTAAACTGCTCTTGAGTTGGGTGAGAGTGTGTGGTCTGGAGGTTCAAGGCTCTTCTGCAGAAAGGAGTCACCAAGCACACAGGAGCAATTATTGCAATACTATTCATACCAAGAGCAGGAACACACAGCAAAATACTAACATCCCATGCAGACTATCTGTAGAAGGTTAACAGTGGAATAAGGAATAAATAATAAGGAATAAAGGAAATAAAAGGAATTAAATGACCAAATTTGGACAGTACTTAGGAAAGACAGCTCTCTCCTATCTCAATTTGTAGAATTCAAGTTCAGTAATGAACTTCAAGCACAATACATGTCACGAAAAGGGAAGATTTAAACTAATCTTTCCAAAGGGGGAGAATTTCTCTTCCCCTATATCTTTTATGTCTGTCAGAGTCCCAGGTAAATCGAAACCCTTTTGTGGTCTGACCAGTCTGTCAGAGTTCTGTGCATCAGAACTTTCACGTACAGATTCACCAATCAGAACTGATTCATCGATTTTCCCTTAAAGATCTTCACCAACAAATGGGGTAAACCTCTCAGTGATCTGCCCACAGTGTTATCTTGCCGCTGGTGAAACTGTTAGAACCTCTGTATAAGGATTTATACTAAACAGTTATGAAATAACACCTTCTATTAAGATACATTGTGACAAAATAGATAATAGGTTCTTAAAAGTTGGGATAATCCTTATTAAAAAGACACAGTTCAAAACTGCACAGAATAAGAGTAAATACACACAAGTTCTAAAGAAAAACAGTCTATCAAGAAATATTATGAAGCAAAGCAAAATGTTAGGTTAAAAGCAGAAACAGTTAACATGCCTAAGTTACAGCTTATCTCACCAGGTGTCCCAAGTGAGGGGGAGGGGAATAGAGGGGAGGGGAGAACTTTCTTTCAGTTCTTTCTCTGCAGTTAGGATGGAAGGCTTCTCTCCCGAAATTCTTCTCACTTTTCAATTCCCTTACATAGTATTTTTCTCCCAGAAGGAGATATGGAGTGTTTTGTGAGTGGTACGGTCCTCATTTCTAAATTTCAGGTAGTGAGATAAGGGTCTCATTGTCTGTTGGAGGATTGCTGATCCATTAGAAGGTTTCATCCACTCCCAGCATTGAAGATTGTTGGTGATACCAACACCATTCATACATTGTTGTAGTGTGTGATCAATATGTATTTCTACATTATGTATTTCTGTATTATATAGTTCTGTTACCCCTTAAGTTGGAATGTTCTGTTAACCCCCCTGCCCTTCTCCAGATGATTTGTCCCCTCCCTTCTCATTGGTTAAACTCTCCTATAAGAGCCTGAAACAGGAAGTAGTTTTGGCTTTTCTTGGTTGGCTTCCTTAACCTCAGGACCCTCTGTGGGGCACGTTGCCCACAGAGAGAAATAAAATTAAAATATTCCTAGCCAAGAAGAGTCGCCTGCATCTTCTTTATCCTCCATTTGCTGGCAAACCCTCGAGGGCTAGCAAGAGGCTACACAGACTTTGCTGCCCTTAAGCACTCCTGGGCTGGACCTCCTGCGACACGGAGGCTTTTCGCTCAGAAGTGTCCCCTCCTATCGCGTGCTCCAAGGCAGACCAAGCCCGGGCTGAAGAAGGAGCTGGGGCTTGTGGAGGGAGCCGCTATAATACATCAACATCCTTTCAAGCTGCAGGTGTTTATCTGTGTTTAGGGAACCTTGTGGCCTTCATTATTTGGGAAATGGCAGTCATGGTCTCCCTTTCTTTCCCTACTCTGGGAAAAAGATAGCAGATGTCTTCTTAGCAATTCCTAACTTCTGTTGTTTAATCCCTGTTTCTCACAGTACAATTTGGACAGCTGGGTACAATATGGCTGGGAATATAATAAAATTTGCAAAAACAATCACAGTACAGTGTCCCTCTTGATGCTATTGCAGACACAACACGAAGTTCCTCATTGAAAGTGGATAAATATGGTCAAAATAATATGGTCTTGTGTAAAATATGGTGAAAAACAGCCTGAGTAGGTGCAACATCAGCTTCTGGTACAGATGCTTCTGGTACAGATGCTGATCCAAAATAAAGCAGGCACACAAATATAGGAAAAACTTGTTTGGAAGGAGTGTGAAGGAGTGTTCTACATTAGAGGTTGCTCAAGTGGTCATAAGTCTCTGTCTCTGAAAATCTTTTCATGACTTGGTTAGACAAAGCCATATCCTCCTTGATCTAATATTTGTAATAGGCCTGCTCTGAACAAGTGCTGAACTGGAGAAAATCAAGGGCACTCTGCCACCAAACCATAATGAAACTTTAAAATTTACAACTGAAAAACCTCACATCTTCCCTAGGTAAAACAAGTGCCTGTGTGCACAACCTGTCTGCTACAAGCCATGCGGCAGACAAGATGTGGTTCCTCGGCAAGAGGCGAAGTTCCAGTCGGCTCTTAATAAAAACAACATGGCCAGTGCTCAGACAGATCTCAGCTATTAGACAGTGCAAGCTGTGGTGCCTACAAGAAGATTCTTGCAAAGGAAAGAGGTCACTATACCTAGAAGTTCTCCCTCAGAGTTTTCAACACACCAAATGTTATGTATAAATGCAGGCCCTGTACCAAATGCATCAGCAGATGTATAGGTACTAAAAGGACTACAAGAAACATCCCCCAAGCAGGGCCCCAGTGCAGTCTGCCTCCATACAGCTTGCCCAGATCCCCCTTTCCACTGCTGTCAGGACAATGTAGGAACCAGTCATAGGCCACTGGCAGCCTTTACATCAGCAGTCCTGGCCCAGCATCTTTGCTCAGCTCCTGTGCTTGCATGGTAGGACAGAAGTGGCCTCAAGTTTCTTCTTGTTCTTTTTTTTTTTTTTAACAGATTTTACACTTGCTGCTTCTCCTATTCCCCCTACCCTCCTGTAACAAAGAGGTTGAGTTATTCATTCCTTATCTGGTACTTCAACAATCTTTATCATCCTCCACTCTTTATGGTGGTAGACACGATGTCATATGTGTAGCCAAGAGAAACAATCTGACTGAATGTCATTATCCATTTTCCAGGACTCAAGGTGGAGCAGAGGAACTAGCCAGAGGGAAGAAAGGCACCTTCACTCACTCCTTCCTCTTAATAAGGAGAGCAGAAAGCACCACAAACAGTTTTTTGCAGAGCTGGGCAAAAAATGTTTGTGGCCAGACAAGGAAGGAAGTCTGTTTCTCACAGCACTGGATTTCCTATCCAGTGCTCAAAGAACCTGTGCTGGTGCAGCTGGCAAAAAGCAGCTTGTCTCCTTATACAGGTCTCAGAGAAGGCAGCTCTGAATGCTGTGTGGTCTCCTGAACATACAAGCGCAAGGAGATACTAGTTTCTGATACATCTCCTGCTCCTAGAAGAAACTGCTATGTGGCCTGAAGTGCCATGACAGGTCTGCAATGCAATAGTGCAGGACGCCACTTCCAAACACAGCTCCAGTGAGACACACAAAGAGTCAAGCAACAGCCCAGACAGAGAAGGTGGGAAGAGCTGAGCTTCTCTACAGGGCTGTGTTTGAGTAGCTCCTGAGTGCCTGTTTTGGAAGAACAGCACAGTGTTGTCTGCTGCATTTCTATACCAGGCAGAGAGAACTGGTCTCTCCTCTTTTATTCTCCATTCCTGAAATTGTCAACTACTTAAAGAACTTCCTCACAGATACAAACCAGTTTCCTGGCAGTGAGCAGGTCACCTGCAATATTTTCACCTGCAGTATTTACAACCATTCACTTCTGGAGACAAGCCCACCGTGAATTGTCTCCCATCCTGAGTGAGTCCTGCAGCAGAGCAGGCCCCACCTTCTCCATAAAAGCCTTCAGGCTCCCAGATTATCCCCCTGCTCCACTTCAGCTGATTTCACATCACACTAGCTTGTCAAAGCCATGCCACACTGATACATTTCCATGTTCATCTCACCCTTTCCACACCTGATCCTTGCCTACCAGACCAACATCCAGAAACAGGATATCTCACTGCTGGGCGGAAGGGGCAGCACGGAGCCACAGAACCATCAGAGCTGAATCCATGGCCCACAGGGAGCTAGCTGCAAAATCCCTACCTCCATGGCAGGGGCAGTTTCTGTAAGAAGCAAGGCTTTTGACACCATCTCCTATAAGAGCCTGATAGATAAATGGATGAAGTGCAGACTAGATAAGCAGTCACTAAGACAGACTCCTTGGCTCAAAGGCTCGTGATCAGCAGCACAAAGTTCAACTGGAGGCCAGTCTCCAGTGGTGTGCCCCAAGAGTGGACACTGAGGTCAGTGCTGTTTAACAGTTTAATTAATGATCTGGATCATGGGGCATAGTGTACCCTCAGTGAGTCTGCAGATCTCTCACATAAAAAGAGGTTGAGAGAGCTGGGACTGTTCACCTGGAGAAGAGCAGGCTCAGGAGGATCTTATTAATACATACTCATACCTCAAAAGAGGGAGTAGAGAAAATACAGTAAGACTCTCCTCAACAGTGTCCAGCAACTGGACAAAAACAATGGGCACAAACTGAAATACAAAACCCCAGATTTATACACAAGGAGACACTTTTTCTCTCTGAGAGTTGACAAACACTGGCACGGGTTGCCCAAAGAAGTTACAGGGTCTCCATCCTTGGAGGTATTAAAGCCTGATCAGACATGGTCCTGGGGAACTTGTTCCAGTTAACCTTGCTTTGAGAAGAAGTGTTGAGCTCCTTCAGGGCTTCTGGATCTCAGCCATGTGTATCTTGTACAGCCCTAAAAATGCCACTGCCAACATACTAAGATGCACACCCATATGATGCAGATTTTCAACACAATAAACCTGAAGTTTGCCTTGCAGGCTCAGCTCTCTCATCTGTTCCTCTGACAGGAAGTGATGACAACACATTTCTTCATCACTCATAAAAACTGCAATTTGGAGGGGCAACCATTTTCAAAACAGTGCAAATATCAACTGGTATAAGGAATGGTGGGGGAAGAAAGTGACGTAAAATACACCACATTTTGTCAGTAAGACAGGGTTGGTTTACATTGGAAAAACGGGCCCTATCCCCTCTAAATAATTAAAAAGCATATTTTTCATTTATAATAATAAGCATATATTAATAATATATAAGCATATATTAATAATAATTATTAATAAGCATATATTTGTGCATTTTATAGTGTCTGAAAATTAAATGTTTTGCATAGTGCCTTAACGGTATGTTTTCCCTGCATGTTTTTTTGGACTAATGGGGTTAGCTTTCTCCCCGCATTGGAGGGTTGGCCCCAGTGTACAGAAGGTCTCTCCTTGCACGACCATGTCTGAGCTGTGCGAGTCAGTATTGGGGGGGGGGCCCAAGGTCCTGAAAAACCTGTGTGTGTAGCACTGGGTAAGGTCTGAAGCCAGAGCTCAGGGATCCCCAGCTTACCTCACCTGCTTCTGGTACAGCAAGATGCCAGGGTGCCCACAGCAGAGGCATGTAGACCACCCTTGCACACTGGACAGCACATATGGACAGCACATCCCCTTCTTGAGAGCCAGCTAGAACTGAGGTCTGGGCCCTCTCCTCTGCTCAAGGAGGCAGACCTCCCTCACCTACTGCTCAGGCCTCTACTGACAGAATCTCAGCACAGAGACTGATTCTGGACTGACAAAAGGAGAAAAAGCACTGATGAAGGGACCCCTGACCCTCTGCCATTGTAATACATTTTGCATCACCTTTTGCATCCTGGAGAAAGGAGGAAGGCGGCATAGCCTTTGCAACCCAGGAATCAGCCTCCTGCCTTCCCTCCCCATGATCCTGACCTAATTCTCAGTATCAGCCTCTCTGCAGAGGAGGGAGGAACTGGGATGGAGAAAGACAGTGCAAATTTAACTACTGTTCATATATTTCTAATCACACAGCTGATGCAAACAATGCCTTTAGCATTGTCTTCCTCTCACTCAGCTCTCAAGTCCTAGGACCCTGTGGATGCCATTCCCACCTCTTCCAACAAACAACATTAAGCAGATCTTTTCCTGACATTGCCAACAGGTCCTGTAGTAGGATACAGAGATCCTTGCAAGCACTCCTCAGATCTCTGCTTACCAGATTGGTTACCAGCTTTTTCAGACTGAACAGTGTTTCTAGACAGCTTCTGCCTATTGAGATGTGCAACCTTGCCATTGGGAACACTATCTCATGAAAGAATATACAGTACTTTATATGAAATAGAGTAAAATGCATCCATTTGCTTCATAATTCCTCATGGCCGACATAAACAGAAGCAGCAACTCCTCTGTCTCTCTAAGCAAGATAATGCAACTACAAGAGATATGGCAAGGGCACACATTTTAAAATTACTCCCTGAAGCCTCTCACAGCAGGCATTTCTGGGTCTTGACTCTGAAAGAAGAAGGACATAACACAGACTACTCTGAGAGACAGATCCAATCGTGAAGACAGTCTCAACTACAGAGCAGAGGAAACTTCATAAAAGCTTCATAAAACCAGCAAGCACAGTCAGCAACAGGTCATGCAAGGAAGAGCAAAACGGAATCCACCAAGAATTGATCTGTAAGTCTGTTGCTTGCAAGATTTTTGATTTTCCTTTTTTTTTTTTTTTTTAAGGCAGTCATACAGTCCTTGTCTCAGCAGCTGGGTCTGAAATTATAAGATAAAAAAGCAAAGCCATAGCAATTCTCAGCCCAGTGCTCAGAACGGATGGGAATCTTCTTCGTGGCACTTGAAAAAGTGCCTGGAAAACCCCTGGGGTACTTTGAGACTCTTAAGCACAGCCTATTCAGCCCTTCGGTGCTTACCAGATACGAATATTCAAATGCTTGTGTGACCTCTAAAGAACACGCAGTTAAACATGGAGAATCCAGTTCCACCACTTGTCTTCAGACATATAATGCAGTAGCACTACAGGGACTTTGCTCTACTTTACCTCTCACTCTTTTACAAGGTCGTTTATGAAAAGCTGGCTTTTCATGACTCATCTGTGAAACATGACTGCAAAGGTCTCAGCTCTTGCAGAAGTGAGCTCCTAAAAGGGTAGTGAAGTCTAGGGAAGTCTGAAGCACACAGGAGAACTCTTGGGAGAGCCATGTTGTTGCATATTTACTACTCTGTAGGAAATGTCAGATGAAAACTAACAGGCATGTGCATGTCCAACTGACTGAACATGTGCTTCACCATAAGCTAGCATGTTCCCGTTTGTCCAATTACTTAGGACAAACCTTGCATTCTACTTACACTAGGATTACAGATTTGCCTGCACCATGCACGAAATTTGTGAATTCTGGATGCATTTATCTTGGTCCTGGACACAGTAACTGTCCTGGTTTGGACAATAGGGGCCGATAACAGCGGACGAGAGGCGTATAGAGAAAAGGCAACAATTTATTGAATATATGAAAGCAAATGAACCGGGGAGGGGGGGGGGACCAAAAACACAAAATAACAACCAATATTCTGAGAACACCAACTGTCCCTCCTTCCCTCGTGTGCTCAAAGGTGGTGTAGAGTCCCTGGGGAGTCCAGAAGCTGTAATGCCACTCCTCTGTGCAGCGGATGGCGCTCCGGAGCACAGAAGCCGCGATGCACCTCTCCAGTCGGCAGATGGTGGTGGCTGAGGCCAGGGAAAGCCCCGCCGTGTAAAATGGTCCCCCCCCAGCACCCAATCCGGGGTGAGAGAGGACTGGGGACACGCAAGCCCGATGCGGAGCAGGTTTCAGAAGAGGGATACACAAACCATGTCGGCGTGGAGTCCCCGGTGATTCAGGCAGTAGTGGTGCCTGTGGTGTTCCCGGGGGTCTTGGCACCGAGAAAAGGTGACGGGTAACTGAGGGACGGGGGCCGGCAGAGAGGAAGCAGGGACTGCAGAGCTATGCCTCGGTCTCTCGCTCAGCAGCGCCAGGGAAAACTTTCTCTCCGACACGTGCCATGTCGGACTGAGAACCAGTGTTCTGAGAACCAGTGTTCTGAGCGAAAAAAACGGGAAGTTCCCGCCCCTCTCCCACCCCGGTTTGGTGGGCGCGGGAAACTGTCCTTGTCTCTGGCCATGTGCGTAGCCCCGCACAGCCGAAACCTCCCCGCTTCCCCCTCCTCCCCCGCCGCCGGAGGTTTGCCCAGCGCCGCGGGCGGCGGGCGGGGCGAGGACACCGGACCACGGAGGGCGGTGTGGCCGCACAGCAGCGCCGAATCCCCAAGGGATGCCGCGGGACACCTCGCTCCCGGCACGCCCCTCCCTCCACCCGTTCGCACAGGCGGGGTCGGGGGGAACCCCGCACCGCAGCCGGCCCGCCCCCCGCCAGGCCAGGGCCAAGGAGCGGGGCGGGGGGGAAACCGAGCACACACTGTGGGGAAAAAGGTGGGGGTTTTGATTATTTTTTTTTTTCCCTGGCACTCACTCCATGACATTATCCACCCCCGAAAAAAAAAGTCTTTTCCCTTCCTTTTCCTGTACTAACATACAAAAGCTTAAACTTTACAACTATATACACACATGCATATATACAGACATGCTGATGCGGACACAGGATACAGTATTGCATGTATGTTTCTATGCAAGATTTATGTCACCCTGAGGTATGCACCTTGTTCCCCCATCTTTCTGCATTACCCACCATGTGCATCCTGGTCCTTGAGCAAAGACAACCCCATTGTCAAAGACAACCCATATGGAATGGGTTTATCTTTGCTCGAGGCAGGGTTGACTCAAACTGCTTTTCCTAGCAGGCCTCTCAGGTGTGCCACTGGGACTCTATCACCATCTGTGATGTGAAGGGACTCTGACTGGGCAGGGCCAGCTCTGTTGACAGAGCCTCTGGTGTTGACCAGCCAAGTAGCCTCAGCTAGGTGCTGGTCTCAGTCCCTGAAAGATGCCTTCAAGGTGGTTTTTAGTAGCCCATTACATCTTTCAACCTTTCCGGCAGCTGGTGCATGGTAAGGAATGTGAAAAACCCATTTGATCTCATGTTCTCTCACCCAGGTGGTAACTAGGCTGTTCTTAAAGTGTCAGACTCAATTTGCTCAGGCGTACCATGTCACCACAGAACCTGTTTCTGAAAGCCCAGGATGGTATTCTGAGCTGTGGCATGTGAGACAGGGTATGTTTCTAGCCAGCCAGTGGTTGCTTCTACTATGGTATGCACATAGCACTTACTATGGCAGGTCTGCGGCAGGATGATGTAACAGACCTGCCAGGCTTCTCCATACTTGTACTTATCTCACCTCCCACCATACCAGAGGGGCTTCACTCTCTTGGCCTGTTTAACTGCAGCACGTCTCACATTTGTGGATAACCTGGGAAATAATGTCCGTGGTTAAATCCACCCCTTGGTCTTGTGCCCATCTGTAGGTGGCATCCCCACCCTGGTGGCCTGAAGCATCGTGGGCCCATCTAGCTAGGAATAACTCTCCCTTGTGCTGCTAGTCCAGATCCACCTGCAACACTTTAATGTGGGTGGCCTTGTCTGCTTGGTTGTTATTATTGCCCTCTTCATTGGCTCGGCTTTTGGGTACATGTGCATCCACATGTTGAACTCTGACAATTAACTTCTCTGCCCTGGTAGCAATGTCTTTCCATATCTCAGCAGCCCAGATGGGTTTACCTCTGTGCTGCCACTTGGCCTTCTTCCATTGGTCCAGCCATTCCCACAGCACACTGGCTACCATCCACAAGTCAGTATAAAGACAGAGGTTCAGCCACTGCTCTCTCTCTGCTATGTCTAGAGCCAGCTGCACAGCTTTAAGTTCGACAAACTGGCTCGACCCACCTTATCAATCAGTGGCTTCCACGACTCATCATGTTGGATTCCAAACGGCTGCTTTCCACCTTTGGTTCATCCCTACGAGACGACAGGAACCATCAGTGAAAAAGGCATAGTGCTTCTTGTCATCCAGCAGCTGATTGTATGGTGGCTTCCTCAGCACGGGTCACTTTCTCTTCTTCATCTGTCGGATGAAAATTTTCACCTTCTGGCCAGTTTGTAATGATCTCTAAAATACCAGGGCGGTTCGGGTTTCCAGTTTGGGCATGCTGAGTAATCAAGGCAATCCACTTGTTTCTCCAGGTCGCATCAGTAGCATGGTGTGTGGAGGGAGTCTTCCTTTCGAACATCCATCCTTACACTGGTAGTCTGGGTGCCAGGAGGAGCTGTGTCTCAGCGCCTATCACTTCTGAGGCTGCCTGGATTCATTTATAGGTTGCCAGGATCTCCTTCTCTGTTGGAGTGTAGTTGGCTTCAGATCCTCTGTAGCCTTGACTCCAGAATCCAAGTGGTTGGCCTTGGGTCTCACCAGGTGCCTACATCCAGAGGCTCCAGTAAAGACCACTGTATCCGTTTGCAGACTATAACACATTCTTAACATCTGGCTCCGTCCTGACTGTCCAAGTGCTACCGCATGAGCAATCTCACACTTGATTTGCTCAAAGGCCTGCTGTTGTTCTGGGCCCCACTGAAACTCATTCTTCTTCCTGGTCACTAGGTAGAGAGGGCTGACAATTTTGCTATACTCAGGGATGTGCATTCTCCAAAAGCCGATGGCACCTAGGAATGACTGGGTCTCTTTCTTGTTGGTTGGTGGAGACATGGCTGTGATCTTACTGATTCCCTCCATGGGGATCTTATGACACCCATCTTGCCACTTTACGCCCAGAAACCGGATTTCTCTGGCAGGTCCCTTAACTTTACTCTGCTTGATAGCAAAGCCAGCTTTCAGGAGAATCTGAATAATCTTCTCTCCTTTCTCAAAGACTTCGGTGGCTGTGTTCCCCCACACAACAATGTCATCGATATACTGCAGATGTTCTGGAGCCTCTCTGAGCAGACACAGAGGGGGAAAAAGGTTTTGGTTTGTTTGGGTTTTTCCCCCCATGACAGTAACACATAGAAAAAGAGGAAACCAAAATATATGGTAGCCAAATCCAGATTGAAATGAGAGCATCTTCTACTCTGGGGCACAGTATTTTGTAGAAGAGTCACAGCAGCAGAGTCAGACCAAACAGTCTAAAAACTCAACTTTGGCAGCACTTTATTCTGCCCTTTACCATCTTGGAAATCCTTAGTGCTTTTGATATCCCTGCCAGTGTCAGGAGTAGACCAGAAAGTTATTTTCCTTGCATCCTGGGGAAGGCCTGAAAGAAGATTGATGAGCAGCTTATCTCCTACAAATACTAGTTCTTGGGTGCAGCTCCACACCCCTGCTAAGAGCAAACCTCTCCAGCACACATTCCTGGACTGCTTGTGGTCTGGCACCTTCAGTCCCATCCATGCTTTCTCAGAGCAGAAAATTAACCCAGGTGTAGGATGGGAATTAAGAAAACACAAACAAACAAACAAAAACCCCAATAACAACCAATTGCAAAACCCAACCAAAGACTAGGATAAGGCACTTGAGCAGAAACAGATCATAAAAAGTATCTGATGTGGGTTAAACACAGCATAAATGAATGGGGGTCATATCACATCTGGAATGAGAGGGAATTGGAGTGTCTTTGGCAGCAGTGAGGCCCCACACTCAGCTCACCCAAGGAACCACAGCCAGGCAGTGTGACAGTGGTCGCTCCAAGAAAGGAGAAGTAGCTATGAAGCAGACCTTGCCTCATTCCCCTGTGAACAGGCATGCACATTTCCAGCTAAGATGACACTAGAAGACTTTGGAGCCAGGACCTCTATGCATTCTGCTGCTGACTGCCAGGACAGTCACTCATTTTATATTTCCTAGGTGTGTACAGCAGGACTGTCAGCTACCAGGCTCCCACTTGTCAAACGAACATCAAGGACTCAGCATGCATGACTCTTCTGGAGCCAAGATTCATCCATTTTGATTCAACAAAAGGTGAACATGGTGAATGCTGAAAATTTTCCACTGACTTTATGCAAGAGTAAAGGCTGACCAACCCATAATTTACCAACCTGGATGTTCTCTGTGTATTTTCTTTCCTTCCAGGCATATTCCCTCTTCTGAAAATACAAACAAGGAGTGAGGTAAACTGGCTTTGTGCTGAAATAGTAAATCATGGTGTGAGTTGTCTGTATTTCCAGGACAGAAATTATACAGAACAGGTATAGAGAGAGGATGACGCTGTACTGTGTGCTCTCACCCCACTCCACTGGCCTGCACTGGAATTTCTGTTCAGTTATGTTTCCCATCACCAGCAACATGAACACCAGACAAAAAACTTCAGCTCTGGGCACTGCTCTTGAGGAAAATTCCAGACACTTGGAGCAGAATTCAGTGCAGAGTTGTATGGACCTATGATCAAAGGTGTGTGACCTGCTAAGAAATCCCAAAAATTTCAGGGTGGAGATGAAGGAGAGAAGCCATTATAGTAGGCTTCAACCACAGAAAAAGTTGCTGCAAGGAAGATATAAATCACCTACTTTCAAAGTCTAGAAGAGACAAGAGAGTCAAAAGACATGTTTTAACTGCATCAGTTTCCAATTATGCAGCAGTAAAACCTTCCACTAGTCACAGGAGTGGAAGAGAGAATGGCATGAATCTCTACCAGTGGCATTTCCCAGGCAAAGCAGCTGAATCGGGTATAGCTACTTCAGAACAATCTACTTCATTATGGTGCCAAGACCTACGCTGCAAGTCCAGCTGTTGGCAATGGCCATCATTGCATCACTAACTGGCCAGAATAGCTCCTTTCAAATGTATCACTGTTCAGGGTTACTATTAGGAGTGATAAAATGGTAGATAAAAGCCAAAAGTTTAATTTCTGTTTATTTCTTCAATGCAGAATTTGAGCTGAAAATTTTTCTACCACATTCTAAAAAGAAGTAGGCCCTATTTCCCTGATGTTAAAATCAGCAACTCTATGGCACTGCAAATAGGATGTATAGAGGGACAAGACCACTCCATCCAGATGC
Organism: Calyptomena viridis; assembly: GCA_013390005.1. NCBI lineage: Eukaryota > Metazoa > Chordata > Aves > Passeriformes > Eurylaimidae > Calyptomena > Calyptomena viridis. The sequence goes on along the minus strand of WEIV01006285.1, from coordinate 290,766 downwards.
TGGCCTGAAGATCATGGTGAGCAAAGGGGGTGGCACCTTCAAAAGCAGAAGCATGGTAAAATAAGGAAATGGATGCACAAAAGCATTCAGAGTGGCACAAAACACCATTTGGAGAATTCACAAGAACTGAACAAGCCCACTGGGCACAGGAAATTTCTCCTCTTGGCTAGGCCACCTGGAGCTCCTTCAGGAAGGTATTTGAGGTCTCTGGCAACAGAAAGTTTATCAAGCTAACAAGGCTGGAAATAACCTCCTTGTTTGCAGAGAGCTGTTTCTTTGTGGCAAGAGCTGCCCCTAGACCATCCCAACACTCATCTCCTGTGGGACTAGGCTCCAGATATGAACTACACCCCTCTCTCACCTCCACCTCTTGCACAGTGCATCCACGAGCCTGGCAGCACCCAGCATGGATCCACCCAACACGCATCCTTCGAGACACAAGCCCTTGACCCTTTCTGTCCCCCATGTCAACATTTATCAACATTTCACTGATTCAAGGCTGTAGAGGGAAGACTCACAGCTGACTCCAGTGACTCAGTGGCATCCTACTCCATCAGCTATAAGATCACCTTTATTCCAAGACTTTGACAAGTTTCATCCAAACTAAGCCTGTACAAGATCACTGCCTATAGAGCATCATATTAATTGAGGAGTGTCTCACAAGACTGTATTACAGTCTTGGCATGGAAGGACGGCACATAAAGACTGCAGAAGCATCACTCAACTAAGGCAATGCAGAATTTATAGGCCAAGTAAGTCAGTAAGTTCTAACAGAAAGCTCTCCAGCTCTGTCTGCCTTCAAGTAGGCAAGGAGGAAACACACTGCTTCTCTCCTGATCTCAGGACTATTGCAGTGATGAAAGGACAGACAGAGCTCTTCTGGAGAGCAAAATCTGGCACGCATCTCCTGAAGAGACAAACTTGCATCCTTTTCCCATCCAAACACACAATGAGATGTTCACAGTACTCAGAACACTCTATGCCTGGGCTGAGAGCCTTCCAGTTCACAGTGCACAATGGTACCGTTCCATGCATTCGTTGCATGCATCCATTACAGGGATGGTACATGCCCCTTGTCAAACAGTTGTATTCTGTTTTCGTGTGCTGCACACCTCTGAGCAGGGTAGAATACATGCCAAAGAATTAATAATGGTTATGTCTGCTTCACAGTCCCCCAGTTCTATGCAAGAAGCCTTCCTTCTCCTCAAGACCTGTTCTCCTTCTTCCTGCATTGTTACTGCCATGGAATTAAGAGAATTTACACTTCTGAAGGACTTTTCTGAGGTTTCAATCTCTTGAAAGGTACCAATAATTTGAAGAGCAGAGGGACCAACAAAGAAAAAATACGCTTACCCCTCATTCCTTCTATTGCATACAGGGTCAAAAGATATAAAAAAGGGAATAAAGAAGGAATGCTAATGCTAATAAGGGGGATTTTGAAAGTTACAATTAACAATTCAATCTGAAATGCCATTAAAACTTTTAATTTCCCTCTTCACTTTCTCTTTTGGAATGCAAAACTTGTATTGCATAGGTAATTCCTCTTCCGTTTCAAAAAACCTTAAAATTTTTAAGTGATGTTTCTATGCCAAAAAACCCATAGGGCAGCCTTGCGAGTCTCTTGAGAGCGCTGTTTGCAAGTATCCAAGGAGAGTGCCTCATGAGATTCAAATTTCAAACCTCATGTAAAAACGCAGATTGAAAGCAATATAGGACACACAACTAGACTGTGAGGATGGTCAGGCATACGTTGCTGAGAGAGAGTGTGGAGTCACTATCCTTAGAGATACTCAAAACCCAATCAGACAACTCCCTGAACCTGCTTTGAGCTGGTGGTTGGACTAGGTCATCTCCAGAGGTGCCTTTACCCTCAATTGTGCTATGACCCTGTGAAATCTACATTGTGATCTCCAGGGAGAGTGTCTTGAGCAGATACAGTGAAAGGAGAACAGAACTTTCCATGTACGTTCAGTGTGAAGAACACAGGAGATGTCCCTGGTACATAACACTGCCTGCCAGGGACTCATCAGACAGGCCATGCTCAGCAGGAGCAAGACATGCAGCAACTCAAATAGGTGACTTAAAGCAAAAAAAATTGCTGTACCACTCATTCAAAACCAAATGAGGAACAGCCAGGTTAGGAGGTTTTCAAGGGAGGCTGGGAAAAGAACAACATCAACATATTAAAAAGTGGAACACAGTAGATATACAGATAAAAGTGAGATGGAGAGTCAGCACAGCTGTTGTAAACCCCTACCAGGCCTCGTAAGCCAAACTTCACTAATGAAACTCAAAATCACTGTGACAGCATGTACTCAGATTCCATTACTATGATAGTTCTTCACCACAGTGATAAGGCACCATGAGTTTAGCATGGGTAAACTCAAATTCAAATGGGTAAGTGGTTTTGTGAAAAATAGGAAAAACCTACATTTGAGTTCTGCAGGCTTAAGTTCAGAATAGACTTTCATCAGCCAATTTATATGCCTACATGTCTCCCAGGAAGCATAAATTCATGTAACAGAAGCAGATCACCACAGGTCTTGGGAGTCCATCTTTTTTCCTGTTCTTCTCATTCATTTCTCTACATTCTTCTCTAAAGATGTTTTTTCTAAAATTCTCAGGTAATGAAGAGACCATCATATTCCTGTTAAACTTATCCCAGCACTCAGCTGCCTTTACAATTACGCAGCTTTCACCTGCTGCCAAAATTAAATCTTCTTTTGTGCAATCAGTGTTCCTTGCTTCTGTTCTATATAGCCAGATCCCAGGCAAAAGTCTACACCCTTCTTCCTGCAGCAAGCTTTCCTCCACAGCTGACACAGAGCTTTCCGTCTTTTCCAGTTTTTACTTCATTCTCCTTCTGTCAGCCCTGTTTTCTCAACAACTGATGAATTTGTCTTCCTTGCTTCTGCTTTCTTTGGCTCATCTGCATTTTAACAGAGCAGCTGCACCTAAAACTGGCATAAATCTATTTCACTTACATGGATGAACAGATGCTTTTTTTATAATTTACCAGACACTCTCCTGTTCATATTTATCATTTTCTTGCTACAGCATGTCACTGGGTTGTGTTCAGCCTGGAATGAAGTGCAGACTCTGGACACTTTTCTGCAGAACTGCACTGGGTCTGACAGTACTGCATCATCTGAAGACCTGAACCTCTTGCTACTGAACTGAATCCTAATTTTTCCATGCCAATACTTCAGCTCACCAAGGCAGTTTCAAATCAGAGCCCTGTCATTCTGCAGTCTTCCTGCTCCTCCCGGTTTCCTGTTTATTACTTATTCCTTTGTCCTCATTGCTAATAAAAATACCAAAACATATCAGATGTCAGGAAGAACCCTACAAAACTCTTCTCAAATAAATCCTCACATTCTGATAATTAACTGTCACATAAGCTCTCTTCTATAATTCTCTCATCAGATTTACGTGTACATGACCACAGACAGATGCATCTAGTGCATATTCCCTTATCTTAATTGTGTGGGACAACACAGAACATTTTTCTAAAGTCAAGATAAGTAATCCCACATCCACTGGGCTCATCACCCACTGCAAGATGAAATCAGTATGTTGACTGATTGGTTTTGCCATCCTCATGTTGCCTTTTTCATCTCATTATTTCTCACAAGTGTTCCACTTGTTGTTCTGATATACCCTTACAGAGAAGCTCAAGCTTCCCTCTGTTTAGAGCCCAGAAATCTCCTCCACTCCCTGAAGAGTCCTTGAAGACAACGTGTTAATTGCTCTGACTTAATTTCAGACAGTTCTTCACGTGTTCTGCAGTCCACAGTAACTGCCAGTTCCCCACTCATCTGCCATGAGCACTGCCTAACATCACCTGCCCCACTGTAGCCCAAATTACCACTCCTCCTTTCTTGCCGTCACAAAGGAATTTAGCCTGGTTTGGGAAGGGTTCTGCATTTGTCCATCCAAGAACCCAATGTGGTTGGAAGCTGTGACCCCTGCCAGACAGGACTGCACTGCTGAGCTCATCAAAGGGTATGGTAAGCCAACTCATTGGCTAAGCAACCAGTATCTCAGCACCCACGGGGGTCCCCCCAGAGTGCAAGCAGGACAGAAAACTGCTTTTCATAACAGCCTACAAGAGGTACAAGCTCTTCAGGATCTACAAGCTTTTCTTCTCCTGGGGCTCTGGGAGAAGGTTTTTCCAATGCACAAGACTAAGCTCCAGGTCCAACACACCAAATATCAGCATCAGTAGCAGATCACTCATGGAAAGTCTTATCTGCTGCAGGAGACCCTCACAAAAGCATCAGTGTTATGTACAATTTGTAAGACACACACATATGAAACAGTCTCCTGTCTTTTACAGATGTTTTATCATGGTTTTGTTGAGCTACTGCTTGAAGACAAATTGGAACTTCACTCAGAATTTCATAACAAGATACCAGCCTCCTGAGTCAGATGCCAAATAAACACAGACCATTTTGTTTCTGGTCTAGCTTCTCTCAAATCTACCATATCAAATGGTTTGTGAGCTTCATTGCTTAAGATGGGCTCCCCTCCAAGCCAGGGACACTCCCCAGGCATATCTGCAAAAGGTCACACACCCTTGGACACACCTTACCATCCAAATTCCACTTCTGTGCTATAACACTATCAAGGAGAAATTACTAGTAATAAATTCCTTTGGATCCAAAGTCAACCAGACAACATGATTATACAGCAACCCAGAGCTTTAAATACCATCTGCACATGTCATCTTAAACAATACTACAAGCTCAGAGGCTATAGGTTTATTATTACGGCAGTAATAAACAATACCAATATGATGGCTTTTGCTTCCTGGTTCATGCACCTAATGGTTCATTCCACCTAATGCAGGATAGGTGTAGAGAGCACATTGAGAGCACATCTCTTCCTGAACCATAGTCCGAGAAGCAAAATCCTGCCTATAAAGATGTTGCCTTGGAGGTGAGGTTTATCACTTCAAAGTCCCCAGACACACAACTTAAGCACTAGACCATAGTCTTGACCATGTCACTTGACAGCCAGCTGCTAACAGAGAGTGAAAAGAGCTACTGAAAGAGGTGTGATCCCAGGCTGCCATTTAGTCCCCAGACTAGTGCCAACTACAGCCAATCCCCACATTTAGGTAACTGACTGTAGTTAGTTTAGGAAACAAGGTCTGCCTTGCTGAGCCCAGCAAGGTCTTCTCCCCACCAGATGTGGTGCAAGCAGGAAATGCATTTCCCAGCTTTAAGTCCACGGTTTGCAGTTGTGGGGTGACAGATAAGATCACAGGAGGAGATAAGCTCTTGATGGTTCCTGGGGTTCCTTAATGGTTCCAGCACCTGGGGAGACATTTCCAGAAACTGATAAGCCTCGGTGTGGGCCTTTCTTCACATGACAGCAATGTAATTTAAAGCTGTTTTTGCAAGAAGAACACACTGCCAGCAGCTCAGAGGAGGATCTCAAGTAGTCCAGTCACAAGCACACGTGCTGCAGTTTTGCCTCTTCACAGAAAAATGGTGCCCTGAATACACGAGCATGGCACCCTGAAACCTGTGTGAGGTCGTGCCACTGCAGCCAGTGTGCAGAGATGCAGGAACTGTGTCCCACAGCCCTGCAGCTGGTGGTGGATGCCCCAACAGCTGTGTACAACAGTGGGGATCTCATGGGTAAGGCTATCGAATATGCATTAATGGAGAATCCAAAGTAGGACAGTTACTGCAGACACTTGAACCTCGAGAGGGAAGCAGGTTCCATGTGAAAGTTCCATGTGAAAACCGAGTTACTGGTGAAGTGTTGCAAACAGGACCAGCCAAGCAAGCAGTTTTGTATGAATAATGCATTAAAAAAAAAAAAAAAAAAAAAAGAAAAAGGAAAAAAAAAAAAAAAAAAAGCTGGGAATAGTTTGTAAACAAGAAAGGAGGTGGAGAGCCATTAAACTAAGTGATCTCGCATTCCTCGATTTGCTTTATCAATCTCAGTATTCAAAAAAAAAAGCTTAAGAGCAGTCCGAACTCTCTAGTGAGTCAACAAAACCACACAAAGGACTGTACCACTCCTCACAGCCTCCAGGCTGTGCATTAGCTTTTAGCAACGGTATCTACCACATGAATAATGCAGTATGTCTTCCAGAGCATCTGTACTCCAATCAATCCACAGTAGCAAATAAAAACCTTTCAGCACGCCTTTCTATCAGGCAGCAGGACCTTTTTACAGCTGCTCAGAGGCATATCCTTGGAAAAACAACCCTATCTGCGACCAGAGCTGGAAGGCTTTTAAATCGGCCAGCTGGGAACCAGCCTTTTAAATCAGTCATCTTGCAATGGGCCTCGATTTTATCAATTGCCTTTCTCTGTCTTTTGTTCCATAAGGATCCACACCCACCGTTATGGGGCTCAGATTAAGGGATCTCAGACTAAGGTTTCAGTCGGCTTTGGGAAACAGACATGTGCCACACTCCAAAAGCAGCAGCTCACAGCCTGCAGCATGCCATTCCTGAGAGGGACTAGGTGGCCTCACCAGCCACACAGCACACAGACCATAATATCCTTCTCCTGTGCTATAAAGCAGATGCATAATCAAACTACCATTCTCTAATGTGGAAGCATGGGAAAAAAGCCTTCATCAAACCAAGCACCAGTCATATACTCAAATCTCTGTATTTTCAGAGGCAAAGCAGGTGATGGAAAGAGGCACTTTATCCACATCCATCACTAATGCTAGTTTCAATATCAGTCCTCGGCAGAAGCAAAAAGGTCCCTTCTCCTTGGCAGACCACCAGGAGCTATGCAACTTGCATGTCCTCATTTCAGCAGCACATGAAGCCTACTGGCTATTTGAGGAAGGGCATGTTGCTCATGCAAATGGACTAGGATCTACAGAGGTGGTAAGGGACAAAATTACAACAGCAAGGAAGATCTCAAAGAAGAACATATTCTAGAGATGTGTTACCTTTCATCAGAAATCCCAGCTCTAAATAATACTCCAAAATATCTGCAGTTCTCCAGCTCAGCAAGGATACTTAAATATGGCGCTCTGGAAAGCTGCTCACGAAAAAACAGCTCTGACTGTAGTATAAACATTGCACAAGTACAGACAACATAAAGTAGGAAGGTGAAGGAGTCACTCGAGATTAAAATAATGAATTGATTTCCTCATCCGCAAAACAGCGAGGTCAATACCTTTCTCTGAGAGGGCACAGCAGCCCCTCCTGCCTCTTATTTTTGGTGCACACTGGCCAGAGCAGGACATGAGGTCTCACACACGTTCCTGGAAGAAGACGTCAGACCTCCCCCCATGTTAGCAGCATGTCAAAGCTTACGCAGAGGGTACTAGGTAGACAGAGCCTCAGGAGAGGTGAGACAGTGGTTCCCCCACTACAGGTATTTTCTGCTTCGACCATGAGCAGGAGATTCCAGTACTTTTGCCTCCCCAATTACTGGCTTGGGCCAGGGAAGACAAACATTGCATGGAGACCTAGCCTGTACTGAACAGCAAGACTTTAGAAACCCACTGCAGCCCTGCACTCCACAAACATCGTCACCAACTGATACCACATTGATTGCTTCAGAGCATCTTTCTAGTGAGAGACACCAAGGCAGTCCACCAAGGGCCACGGACATACCAAAGACCCAAGCCTGGCAAAATGCACACTCTGTAAATTTTTTTTGTGCTAGAAGATACAGCAAGTGTTGTGAACCTCAAAACAATTTTAAGCACATGTGTTCAGGAGCAGGCTAGGGCTGCCAGGAGTAAGTGAAACAAGACCATTCTCCACAAGTCAAGGTTAAGACAGCAAAAATCCAGCGGCCATCCTGGATGAGCTTTCCCACTGCATTTGTATTCAATCAGAATTTGAAACCACAAGGCAGGCAGCAATGTCAAATGGGTTCCAGCATAATAACTCCCTGATGGTGACACCTGTTCTTGATATTGCGACATTCTCGCCACCTGGTATGCTATGGCTTTGCTCTTCTATCATGCTGGTGCAGCAAGGATATGGACAAGACAGCACATGTGCCTCATGAAAACAGCTCAGCCAGGTTATTTTTAACTGGGTCATCCCTGCACAGCCAGCAGCAATGGCAAGCAGCAGTGAAGAAAAGCAAAGAGAAAACTGGCAGAGACCACAGCTTCAGGCTCAGACTCTCCTGTCACCTGATCTGGTGAAGAATCCGAGACTGTGTTTTGGGTAGTATCCTCCAGAACATCGTGAAGTACTGGCTGAATTCTCACCTGGTCTTTATTTTACTGCTGTGGTTACTTCCAAACCTGACACAAAATGTGTCACTTGAGCCTCTCCTGGGACAAGAGAGAGAAGTGAAAAGAAATTACTACAACAAAACATACAGAATCACGTGAAAAAATGAGGCCAGAAGGCACTTTTGGAGGTCCTGAGTCCTCTCAGCAAAGTTCACTGCAAAAACAGGTCACGTTGCTCAGACGCTCCAGTTGAGTTTGGAAGACTAACAAAGATGGAGATCCCATTGTCCTCCGTGGAAAACCTGCTTGCCTAGAGTCTTGTGGAGAAGCCCAGACTGCAGTCAGCCTGCAGGGTTACCCAGATGACTATGATCAAATTCGCTGCCCACCAGGACCACCAGTTTTCACTCAAGAGCTGCTTCTCTCTTCACTGCAGGGAGCTGCTGCACATCAGTGGCAGAAGCTGACATTTATCTTTATCAAAGTTTATGAGGGGCCGTTTTTCCACTCATGACAGGCATAAAGCACTCTGGGAGCATCCAGATTGCTTAGGTAGCCCAGGAGCTAGAAGTGCCTATGGAGGATCTGTTGCCAAACCTTGGACTTTCCTGCAGAGGCCAGACAAGGACCGCTTTTCCCATGAGCAGTCAAAGTGGTTCACCCCAGAGCAAAGGAGCCTGAGGCATCTCTGGCACCATCACTGTCACTCTGCTGCCAATGGTGCCTGGAGCTCTGCTTCCTGAAGGTTCACATCTCTCACTCAGGCACAGACAGTGAAACATCAGAGTCGCCCTTGGTTACAGGAGAAGTGACTTCATTAATATTTTGAAGCTATCATCAGCTGGAAATCAGCTGAAGTGCATGGCTCACCATTCGGTGAGTATGAAGACACTCAGTCATGCAACATCAGTTTGTGCATCTTAGGAGGACAGGAGAATCCTCCAGGGATGACCCACACTTGGTGGAAACACCTTTTTCTGGCAGTTCAGTCTCTCCCCTCACTACTCCCTTGTCTGCTTCATGTAGTGCCTGCACTCTGAAAGCTCTGACAGAAAGAAAGACCATGAGTTGAAGACACAAATAGCTTCATTCAACATGGCCTTTACGAAATACCTTAGTGGGTCAGGGGAGTATGAAAGACTAAAAAAAAAATCAAATGACCCCAAAACTCATCTCAGTTTCATTATGCTTATCAGAGCTTCCAGAAAGGGCCAGAGGCAGTATGGCTGAAGCAGAGGATGGGGCCACTCCAGCCTCTTTGGAGAGTAAGCCCCTCCTTTCTCTGGTTCACCTCCAGCTTTCCAAGATAGCCTGTACACAGAAAGATAAAGCCAACCTGTCTGCATTCTCCAGAGACAATACCCTCTTTCACTCTGCTGGTTACCTGGGCAGCAAACAAAATATTATTGCTTATCAACTTCCTTGTGAGTACTAATGTGCTTCTGAATTCAACAAGGGGGCAAATTCCACCCTACAGAGCTTTTATACACTGGTAAGATCCTGCTTTGTTACAAAAGAAAAGCAAATACAACAACCTTGGTTCAAAGACCAATAAAAACTGGAAGCCTATTCTGCCTGTCCACCTGCAAAAACTCAGTCTAAAACCAAAGTGGTGAAGTGCACAAACTTTCAGAGATATTGCCACACTTCTTGTCAGAAAGGCAACCCTGAAAAACCATCATCAGATGATCTGCAAGCTCAGCAGTTTTCCTGAAACTTGAACACCATGCTTTTGCTCTCCTATTTCACCAAAAGGAGCTTCCTGCTACTCAAGGCCAAGCCAGCTTCTGAGTTTCAGGAACTAAAGTTCAACTCCCTATTGAAGAGACGCAGCTGGGTCTCAGCAACCTGCCACACTGTTTGAGAAGATCAAGACGCTTAGTCCCACTGCTCTTTATTGTGAAGTCTAAGCATGTCTGAAGACATCTGGCAGAGTCAGTATCTCTTCTAAAGGCTACCATAGAAAAGGCTTTCCTTGCAGCAAAGCTGAGGATCATGGTTCCAGGAAATTGTCCACCTTCAGGGAATCCCACAATCTTGGTTACTTGCCCATAGGAGTTCCAAGTGGGATCCAGTGGGCTAGCCAGATTTCTTCTCAAACCTCTTCTGCCTACCCAAGGAGTTGTGGCCACTACCACAATACAGGTATGTTAGGAAATGTGAAGTGGCCAGCAGAATGGTGAGGCAATGGAAATATACCAAGTGCAGGTATTTCTCCTGAGTTCTGTGAAGGTCTGGAGGTTACACACTTCACTCGAATGTCTCAAGATATGGCTCTTGCCTCTAACATGATGTAGTGTAATTGCATTCCCCCATCTGAAGCTTTGTGCACTAACCAGCCCACAGCCTAGAATGCTTGCAGGATGTGGTGAGATCCTGGCCAGCAAGATCCAGCCTGGATCTCATCTCTGAAGCTGCCTGAGAAAACTAAGGCAGATCAACCAGGTGAGAATGGAAACTGCTAAAAAGCTGTAAGGCACTAACCAGGCTCTGACTGGGCACAAAAGTACAAGAACAGATGCAAGGGCACAGTGTACAAGACACTTCCTCTGGTGGTCTCCACTCCAGCCTCAAAGTCAAGCTGCCCATTGCTCTAAATCGGGGCAGATGTGAAGCCTTCAAAATCCCCAAAGATGACAGCCTCCACCTGCCTGGTTCCAGCCTGGTTCCACCCCCTTGGGGATGCAGGTTTCTCTAATGCCTGACCTACTTCCCTCCAGCTGCAGTTTGTGTTTTCTCCATGTTACACTACCTGCCAGCGCCAAGGAGAATATGGCTCTGTACTCATCCTTCCAGGAATTGTATCCTGCTGTTAATAAATAGGTTTAGCAGCAAAAGACACGGGCACCTACTACCATAGACCGGAGAAGAACCAGCTGTGAGTTTCCCAGTTCTGCACCAGAAGTAAAGAGAAATGATCCCTGTCCTTCTGGGAGCAATGACAGCAGGACTTCTGAAGCCCGTAACTACAGAGTTCTTCCACCTCCCTTGCAGCATTATCTGCATGAGAAAAACATTTAGGGGCCCACACAAAAGAGAAGTGTGGGAAACTCTCCCACACCCATACAGTGTGGAAATGCTTTATGATTCCAGTTGAGACTTTTCTCTCTGATTGATTAAATTAGAATTGGTATTTCTCTCTTCTCCAGAAAACTCTTAACACACTTTTGAGCTCTGTAAAAAGAGTAGCTACTCATCTGACACATGACAAGCCAGCAAGAGAGTCTGGCAAAGGCAGGTGTTACAGACACAACAGCCAAAGCTTTCTTGTGCCACATAATACAATCACGGAATATCCAGAGTTGGATGGGATGCATCAGGATCATTGAGTCCAATTCCTGGCCCTGCGCAAGACACCTCAAGAATCACGCCATGTGCCATAGAATGTTGTCCAAATGCTTCTTGAACTCTGTCAGGCTTTGTGCCATTACCACTTTCCTGGGGAGCCTGTTTCAGCACTCAAGCAACCTTTGGGTGAAAAACCGTTTCCTTGATATCCAACCTAAAACTCCCCCAAACCAGCTTTGCTCCATTTCCTCAAGTCTTGTCACTGGTCACGACAATAGATCAGTGCCTGCCCCTCCACTTCTCCTCACAAGGAAGTTGTAATTGCAATGAGGTCTCTCCTCAGTCTCCTCTTGTGCAGCCTGAACAAGCGACTGAGCAAGTGACCTCAGCCGCTCCTCATAAGATCCTCCACTCACCTCCAAACTCTTCACCATCTTTGTTGCCCTCCTTTGAACACTCTCTAAGAGTTTAATATCTTTCTTATATTGTGGTGCCAAAAACTGCCACAATATTCAAAGTGAGGCCACACCAGTGCAGAGCAGAGGAGGACAATCCCCTCCCTCAGCTGGCTGGTGATGCTTTGCCTGATGCCCCCCAAGACACAAATGACCCTCCTGGCTGCCAGGGCACTGCTGACTCGGATTCAACTTGCCATTGACCAGGACCCCCAGATCCCTTTCCATGGTATGGCCCTCCAGCTTCTCATTTCCTGATCTATACAGACAACCAGGGTTGTGCCATCCCAAGTGCAGGATCTGGCACTTGCCCTTACTAAACTTCATACAGCTGGTGGTTGCCCAGTCCTCTACAGGTCACTCTGCAGGGCCTCTCTTCCCTCGAGAGAGTCAACAGCTCCTCTCAATTCAGTGTCATTGGCAAACTTGTTTAGTATTCCTTTGCATTCCTGTGCCCAAATCATTTATGAAGATGTTGAAGAGCACAGGGCCTAAGAGGGAGGCTGGTGGAACCCCACTAGTGACAGGTCACTGGCCTGATGTTAACCCATTGTGATGCATGCTACCCCATACATCAAAAGTTTTAAAATTAATTCCCCATTTAGAGCAGAATTCCATTTTACTCTTTTTTGGTTTTCAGTCTGGCTTTGATTGATGCTGACTAAGTTGGGAGGATTACCCATGATTTCCTTGCCAGGGAAATGAGATTCTGTGCCCATTCATTCATCCACAGGGCTTGGAAAATGTATTTTCTGAGAAACCAATGCCATCACTCCGAAATTAATCCAGCACACAGAAGTAGTGTTTGGTTCCAATTGGGAGCATGGGTTTGGAGCAAATCTCCTTATTGCTGTCATTTACTGTACTCCAGTTTGAATTGCAAAGTCATCTTGGAGCATGCAGACAGGATTCCTTTCAGATGAAATTAAAATCATTCCAGGATCAGAAACCAGTGCGTTCCATCTGCTAATGGGACCAGCTGAGTCAAATTACATGGTTGTGGATATGAGAAATCTGGGTACCACCTCTTTCACTCCACAGATATACTTTTCTTGCACTATAGATGTTGTTATGGTTAATGGACAGGTGAGATCAGTCACTGCGCACTTTTCCATAGACATCCCTCTCTACTTGATCTTCAGCCTTGCTTGTCTTTGTATAGACTACTTTCTTTACCTCCTCTCCTCCAAGTACTGCACTCTTAAACTGCTTTGAGGCGCTACTCAATCTCTGATCATTTTGTTCAGCACCACTGCTCTCCTCTGTGACCAGTCTCATTCTTCACACTCTCCATTGTCATATGTTCCAGCAATGAAGATCAGCCACTCCTCCAATACAGTAGTAGTTTATTTACTACATACTTAATTCCTGCCAGCCTCTTTACACATCTCCTCCAGCATGAGTTTTCATCATCTTCCAGCTTTGTCCCACAGCACCAGCCTCTCTTTAACCCTTCCAGGAGGGAGCACTCCTGACAATACCTCACACTCCAGCAGAGCTCCCTGCTACAGGCTCTCTCTCTCTCCTCCAATGATATTTTCCATGCCAGCCTATTCCTTCAGCATAGCTGATTCCATACCGACAAACCAAGCTTTTTCTATGCCTTTGAGTCAGCTCTAGGCATCTGTGCCACACAGACGTTTTGAGCCAAAGGTTTATCTGTCTATTTAGCCAGGCCTAATGGATTTTCTACCTGCAGATTCATCTAATGGCTTTTCTTGAACCACATCCCCAACATTCTGTATCAGTGAGTTCCACTGTTTATCTGCATCCTGTATTTCCTGGGCAAGTATAAACAGAGGAACAATCACTCCCTATTTGAACTCTCCATCCCACCATACTACCATATGTCAAAAGCTGTATATCATAATCCTTTTCAGGCATACCTTTTCCAAGCTAAACAGTTGTCCTTCTCTGCATTCCCTAATATACCACCAGAAAGCTAGCATTGCATGAGACATTCAAGACATAGTTGCACTGTATATGTGTTCAGACAGTATTTGACCTTTCCACAGTGCAAAGGAAAGAGGGATAAAAAAAAAGGAAAACAAAACAAATCCTCCCCTCCCAAAATAAAACCAAAACCCACAACCGAAAAAAAAAAGGAAAGTAGAACAGCCCTTGAAGTCTGGCCACGAATTAAAGCAGCATTTTGAATTCCTGACATAATGCAGGTCAGGCAGTTTCAGATGCTACTGACTTTACAGCCTTAGGCAGTAAAAACAAAGACTGTGTGAAGAAGAGTGAGAAGATAAGCACTAGGTAAGACACACTGGGCCTCATTGCAGCTGACTGAATATGCAATTTTCTCTGGATATCTTATATGCATTCATGAAATTACATCTGTATCTAGGGCTTTCCAGAACCAGAGTCTTCAGACTCCACGAAACTTCTGGAAACTGCTCAGACCCAGAGGAGACTCAGCGCCATGCTCCTAGCTCAGCCAGAGATGACAGCAAGTGGGAAAAATCCCACAGCAGGCTTGAGGACTGCAAATGCGTATTACCACTGCCCTCCATGACACCATCATGCCACAGTAACTTCAGGTACAGGAAGAACAGCAGTGAATGACACAGGCAGCTATGGAAGTAAAGAACGGGTAAGTTTTTAGAAAAAGTTAAAGAAAAGTCTTTCTAACAAACAGTTCTTTAGAAAGACCTGAATTTCCTGGGGAAGACTTCTTTTTTTGCAGGAATTGAAGACACTTGCAGACTTACAGACTTACAGACTAGTAAGACTGTACAGTCATCTGCCTGTAGTGGCAGTGGCCAGTGGCCCAGTGGAAGCAGAACCCCACAACAATGAAAGATGTGTAAAACACTTCCAGTGCCTTGTATGGTATCTGTGGCATTAATCTTCCAAGCTCATACAACTGAGCTTGACTACAAGACAGGAAGAAATTAGAAGGAAGGAAGAACAGGTAAGACGCTGTAAAGCTCTTCTGAAATACACAAAACCATACACAAGATAACAACTGGTTTCCCTGGTTTCTCAAAACTGAAATAAAGAGAAAGTGGAAAAATTATCACTTCAGTTCCTTCTTTACACATAAAACACCTATTCTCAATTAAGCTTAAGCAGTCCTGTTCTACTAATAGCCCAAAGAGTGTTGGACACCAAAACAAAGCTCTCAACATAAAGATTCCTCAACCTAACAGCAAGATGAGCTCTATTGAAATGGTTTTTTTGAAACCTCAAGGATGACCACAATATATTCAAGGACATCCTTTGATATTTTGCCTCAGTTCAGTGAATGAACCCATAAAGCAGATGTATGTGCGCTGCAGCAGAAAGTTAAGGATTCTTACTGATCACCCAAGTTCAACACCCCATCATGAGTATTGGGAAAGAAACATGGGATATAGGGATCAAGGCAGACTTTCCAGGTGGACTTTAGCTATGGGTTTCCTTGGTTTAACTCCTTAAAACTTTCACTCCTAATATCGTTACCAGGTTTTTGCCTCTAATACCATGACAGAGTCACAGGCAAACTTAGGCTGGAAGGGGCCTCTGAAGGTCAGTAGCACAAACTTCTTGTCAAAGGAGGGTCAGCCTCTAAGTCAGGCCAAGTTTCTCAGGGCTTTGTCCATGTAAATTCTGAAAATCTTCAAAGGTGGAGGTAACCACAGCAAGCAAGCCATCCTGCTAGGCCTCTGTCGGGCTAATAATTGTGCCCTCCCTCAGCCAATACACACAAGCCACAAAGGCAGGTACTGGTCCTACATGTGTTCTGCCTCCATGGGAATGAGTCACCTACTCCTCCCTCTCCAGATCTCCAGTCGATATAGCCAGTGAAGTTCATCTCTACTTAAAATGTCCAAAGTGGCTCAGAAAACTCCTGCCTTCAAACTGTCATCTCTCCAGCAACCATAAAACAAAACTCCAGAGAGAAAATAAGCTATTGTGTCAGGGAACAAGAATATCACCTTGAAGCCCTAAAGGCAAAGCCCAGCAGAGCACGCTGAGACTGTGGAGAGAGAAGTATATGCTCTCCACTGTGATGAGATGGGATACTCTAAGGGTGATAAGCTGGGAAAGAAATTTCTGCAGGCTATCAGATAGCTGCTGATTGGCTAATGGCAGACTGAGAGATGTCACCTACTTCCAGAGAACACTCAGTCTGTGCTGAGTGACATTGGCCATTCACTTAAGAGTTGGACTCCATGATCCTTGTGGGTCCTTTCCAACTCAGAATATTCAGTGATTCTGTGATTTGAAAGATCATGCTGTTCAATTTTCTACCAATGCATCATCCTGGGAAGCTCTTCCCACGATTCCTCCTCTTTGCTGCTAAAAACATGACTGCCTTACTATTTTGCCAAGTAATAACTTCTGCTTCCAGCTACTGGCTCTCATTCTGGTTTGTCAGCCAGATGGAAGAATCCATTATCTATAAAGACAAAAGAGGTTTCAGATCTTTTCAACTCCACAGGAACCAAGAGTTCACCAAAATGCAACCTGGACACCAAGAAAGACAAATGTCAACTTTCCACTTGAGCTTTAGCCTATAAAAATCTCAGTGAGGGTTTGGTTTGCCTGGCAGGTGCCCATAGCTACTGCCCAGGGGATTGACGTATGGCAGGGGGCATGAACCTCAAATAGATGCCAGGCGCTGCAAAATCAAGCCCTTCAATCCCTTTTTAGCCTTTAAATGAGTGCCATGATTTTTAAAACTGTGAGACTCTAAACTCCTATTGATTTCTGTGGAAGCTGTTGAATGCCAGGCTATCATTAGCAAAATCAATCTTTTCAATTAAGACTCAAGCATCACTTACTGACATCAAGACCTTTTCAAATTCAAAGAGAAACATGAACCAGAGCCATGATCACAGGCAGGAGGGCTCAGAGAAGAGACTCTGATACTCCTTGTCTACAAGGAAAAGAGCCTCTGTACATAGAAAGAACTGAATATTACAAGAGAGGAACTTGGAACAATGCTATACTGATCTTGTTTTTGTTCCTCTATGTGTGCATTTTGGTATTCAAATTAAATTAGAGAAAACAGCAGAGAAAAATAATGTGAACTAATTACATATAAGTAGATGTTAGCAAGACAACCTTTAACTTCTTGTATTTGTCTGTTGTAATTAAAGAGCTGCCTGGGTTTTCTGTGCATATTACCCTACAATTTTGTTGCTAGCACTGGCTCCTTTTAGGGGCCAGATAGAATGGAAGAAATCAGAGAATGACACAGAAGATTGGTCCTTCCTGGTATCATTCATGTTACAGGCAGTATTCCTAGTAAAATCAATGTGAGGTTTCTTAGAAAGGAGCACTGCAACAGCAATTCAAGCAAAATGGTAGCTACACTTTTCTGAGGCAGTATCTTTTATATTTTCAAGATTTGTGTATTCTCACTCAGGGAAAACACTGTGAAACACTGGTTTAAATAAGTGGTTTTAAATAACCTCACATGTAACCATGTGGAAGGTGGCTGAGAGCTGAATAGCACTGGCAGAGCCAAACTTTCCACAGTGTGGAAAGCAAAACACAGATACCCAATGAGAGAAGAGCTATGGTGCTACAGGATTCAGCACAGATCAATGGTGTGACAAGGACACTGGGTGGCATTCCGGGACAGCACCACTTTGAAGGTCCTTTTGGCAGATTTGCAATTGTCCTATGCGCAAACACTCCCTGACTAAACAAGACCTTAGTGAGGCTGGAGTAGGAGAAACAGCACCACGAAAGATCCTCTGCTCCCAGTCCTGTACTTGCACATGCTCTTGTTCCTCTGCTGCACCAGTCCGTATCTTGGCACTGGGAGAGAGCCATGTCTGAGAAAAAGGCACTTGTCCACCCAGCCCTACTCATGCACCCTGTCATTGATTCCCAGAAAGCCTGGGATGGGATCCAGAGCTTTCCAACTCTCCCAAGGAGTATTCAGCCTTCTGCACAGGTGCTCTGCAAAGTGAGTTTAAATCATGTTATCTGTAAAGCAAGGAATGATTAATTTCTGCCTTGAGAGTAAGTCTAGTATTTGCTTTGGCTCCTCCCTGCACCTTTTTTCTGACTGTCCCTGCTCTACCCTATGTACAAGCTGGAGCCACAAGGCTCATATTTCCTTTACTAGTGCAACCCTGACATGGGCAGCCTTGCCCAAGTCATCTTTTCCTGGGAGGAGCTCTCCCCTCGCATAGCCTCCTCTCCTGTTTAAGAACAGTTCCCAGAACTGCAGGAGGAAGAACAAGATGGAATTTGGCCTCTCCTGCCTTCCTGGAAGCTATCTAATCAGCTCCCATGGACTTTGTTTTAATCTCAGTGATAAAAATACCACAATTATTGAAAGTTTCTGCTGCTTTGTCTTTTTTATCATTTTCCTAGGTAACTTTGTCCCACAGAGGGATCACAGAGACAGATCTGAGTCATCTGTTGCAGAAGACCTTCTCTCTGCAGATAGGAATGTCCATGTTTCCTGGCACAGAGATAAAGAGCACAGCAACTCACCAGATTGGAAATAACTCTTGCACAAACTATAGCTGGGAAGGATGCTCAAAAGGAAGAGGGAGAGACTAAACTTTGGGTGCTGCTCTGGAAAATTTGAAACTGTGTGAAACAGAGCAGGGAACAAGTCAAGAGGGGGAGAGAGAACAGGGCTTGGAGCTGCACACTGTCATTGGTCCTACGATTGGCAGCAGCACATCTCCAAGCTTTAGAAAGAGTTTTGTTTGGCTGAGGGTCAGAAAGTCCTATTTGTGAATTTCAAAGTGCTTTGGAAATAGCAAGCATCAGCATTACCCTAACAGAGCCCTGCAGGGTGTATTTTCAATATGGGGAATTGCTGGCAAGCCTGTAATACCGCAGAGGGGAAATCCCTGGAACTACTAGTCCAGTCCGGCAAGCCAGTATAACCCTGTGAGTGTCAGATGCCCTCAGTCCATATACAGCCCCCTGGATGATCTAAAGGTCTTTCCTGTTTCTCCTGCGGAGAGGCAGAAGGCGCGTCAGCGTAATTGCTAATGTGGTGCAGGCTGCTTGCCTCAGTCAGCTCTCTGCAGCCAGAGGAGCTTAACGTGCACTTACAGGAAGTCAGATAATGACTACATGTGAAACAAAGCACTGCACTATCACTCTGGTGTCTTCTTGCCACAGAAGCAAGAGACCAGATTGTCTGTGTTTCTGTTGTGCATCAAGAGCTGGCCAGACCCAGATGTTTCAAAGCACAGCCGCTGTCCAGCCTCATCAGGGTCCATAGGTTCCCTTAGCACTGAGAAGGAGGTTTAGTAGCAAGCTCCTCAGCAGCCACCCAGACATTAGCTCACTGGCCAGCTGTAATACTGACTACAATTTTATTGCTGAAAAATACAAATGGTGTTTTTAACTGGCAGAAAGGAACACTCAGATAAGGTGGGGGGTGGGTTTTGAGAGGTATTTTTGTTGAAGCAAACACCTGGAGCAAACTTTGTTGGAGAAAGTTTATTATGAGAATAGAGGACAGGGTCTGGCCATTAAGGATATGCTCAGTCCCCTTAGACCAACCAAGAGTGGATGGTCGGAAATGATGTGGGACAGTCTCCCTCCACTCTGTTTCTTCACAGAAAGTCTGTCATACCCTGTGACAACTCACCCCCCAACAGCTTCCCCATCAAAATCCTTGCCACGAAAATCAGCACTCCAACAAGGCAGAATGAAGACTTCATAGTGTGCAACCACTGGGGGACAAGGAATACAAAAACATCAGAGGCAGCAAAGTGACAATTTATGAGGAGCCTGCAAGGTCATGCATAAAATCTACCTTAGCTTGCTCCCAAGGCTGCTGTCTCCCAATCCAAAGCATCACCTTTGTTTCTCATGTTTGCCAAAGCCTTCATTTCTCTCCCTAAGTCTCTGTAACACTGAAGCACCTGGGCATCTGCAGCTCACAGCACAGGGACCCGCTCTGTACCAAACTATTTATCGCTAAAACACAGCCCACACAGCATTCTGGCAGTGCAGACAGCCGACAGGCAAGGCAGAACTGCCCTTGAAGAGGCACCACAAACCTATTCCAGAGACAGCAGCCTGCCCAGTGCTAACCCAGCTAGAAAGAAACTCACAGAAACCTGCCACAGAGTCAGGCAACGGAAAATCCATTCATTATCCAGCTACTAATAATACAGAAACATTAAAAATATTATCCATTACTGATATTTGCAGAGGAAGAAATCTGCTCTGCAAGAGGGGACAAACCAACATACTCAAGAGACAGGCAGAAATTACCGAGGCAGGAAAAGAGAATGAGAAACACACCATACCTGGAGATACCCTGACCTATTACCAGGAAATCCACCTGCTGCACAGACACAGCAGCAACCAGCCCGATCAATGGGATCGAAGTGAGCAACGGTGCTGGCCAGGCAGGTGCAGCTGCCACACAGAAGGTAGCGGTCTCTCTCACCCCCCAGTCTTGCAAAACAGGCACAGTCATGAAGAGCTGTTTTGCCTTAGAGGAAGAGAGGTCAGGAGGAGCTTAGGGCAGAGCTGAGGTGCAGGCAGCAGAATTCATAGAATCACAGAATATTCTGACCTGGTAGGGACTCACAAGGATCACTCTTAAGTGAATGGCCCGTTGTCTGGCTCTTTGTCCAAACATCACCAGTTGGCTAGGTCTCATGTTTCCCAGGTCTATGACAGCTCTACAGAGATAACAGGCTTTGATTTGTGGCTACAGACTAAGAGATTGAATGAATTTGAAATATTTCTAATCAAAGCTATAATAATACTTGTCATAATGTTAATTCACCAAACAACATCAGCACAGATGAAAACACCTTCTACATGAAGCAACCAGCCCTCTCCTATCCTGCCTCCCAAAGCCATAGTTTCCTGAAATGCTTACAACCAAAACATGAACTTCCTGGTGTCTCCATCAGCTACTCCCCATCTCTGATGAAACCAGGAGAGATCAGAGCTCTTCAAAGAAGGCACAGCCAGCGAAAGAACAAAGGGAACAGCAGGGCTACACAGGCTGTTCCTTTGTTAACCCACTGGGGAGACTGCATTGGGAAGCTTAAAAGGCAATCGACAGCCAAACTTCTCCCAAATATTCTCTGAATGCTCTGCAGAAATCTCTTGAGCACCCAAGGGGCAAGAAGAGGCTAAGCCTGTCCAGGTAAATTCACTTTATGAAGACTGCAGCAAACACTGTGTCTTCTTAGAAGGTGTAAGTAAATGGGGCTGAGGCAGAATGGAGTGGGAATCAGGAACAGACAGGATGCTCCAGAGTGAGACAAGAAGGGCACCACTCCCTGCAGAGTGAACAATAGTGTTCAGCAAGACACTGCACATAGCTGTCCACCTCAAGCCACCAGTGACTTGTTTGCAAAGTGCTGTCGTTGTTACATATCCCTTTGCAGGAGCCTGCCTTAGCCTCTGACAGAGCTGCAGCATCGAAGTTGTGGAAGCAGTCCTCCAAAGCTGTTGCCTGAAACCAAGACCCCTTCAAAAGCTTGCTCTGAAGAGGGAACTGGCACCAGCAGATCCTCCTGCCAGAGAATCGTTACGTGGCTGTCATCAATGCTCTGTGCAAGATGTGACCTGCCCTGACAACAAGCACTCAAATTCCCCATGACTCCAGCATAGACCAAATTCAACTCCTCACATACAGCCATCAATGAGCCTTCTCTCTACATAATAAGCAAAGTTATACAAATGGCACTGGCAAGCAGGGCTGGCGAGAGGAAGCGCAGCCTTCCCGGCCGGGCAGCATGACGCCTCGGGTCGGCAAGAAGCCCTGTTGCTCCGCGCACCGGCGGCGCACCTCGGAGCGGAGCAGGCCGGCTGCAGACTCCCGGGCCGCCACGGTCCGCGCAGAAAATCCCGCCGGCAGCTCCCTGCAGGAACAGCCCGCCGGCAGGGCGCTACTGGGGGCGAGAATCCTGCTCGCCGAGGGCGCGAGCAGCCCG
>WEIV01006285.1:253740-268952 GCA_013390005.1 Calyptomena viridis | reverse complement strand
CGCGCCCCACGGCCGGGAGGTGCTGGAGGGGCCGAGGGTGCCCACCGCCCGTGGTTCCGCAGAGCTCCGGAGAGCCTTCCCGGGGAGGTCCGGTCCGCGGGCCTGCCCGGACTCTGGACGCAAATTGCTGTGGGTGTCGTGGGGTTTGCCCTGCTGCTCTAGCGGGAAGAACCCCTCCGCAACCACAGCGAGGTGCTCAGGCGACTCTCCCTGCCCTGAGCTTGGGAGCCGGCCCGGCCGGCCGACGTGCGCCATTCACTGTCATCATCCCCGCCGCACGGAGGTCCCCCGAGTCTGGGTGGGATGAAGGCTGGATGGATGTTCCTCCTACAAGATCGTCCTGACAGCATCAGGACTTTGCCATCACCTGCAGAGAGGGTATCCATAGGCCTTGCATTGTTCAGATTGCTTCTGAGGAGATGGGTGCGCTGTGTCCTCAGTGCGACCACCAGGTACTGGACACCCTGAACACTGCACACACACCTGCAACATGTATTAGTGTGACAGCTTTAGCTGGCAGGCTCTGGCAGTCCTTGGCAGATGGAGACTGTCCAAAGCTGCAGGGCCTTCACTGATGGTGAGTGGCTTTAGAAAGCTTCTCGTGCCTGCAAGAGCTCACACTCGGACCTCTGGGTTAGCTGGTACCTTGGCAGCACGAAAAACCTCCCTGGTACCCTGGATGAAGAACTTGGCAAGTAGACAGCAATACTCAAGATCAAAGGACAGTGGAAATTTCCTTGGCCAAGTCACCCTATCAGCTAACACCACTCTGGTCCTGTCTGATCAACTGGAGCCTGAGATAGCTCATCTCCGTGCTTTAGTCCCACCGGTCTAAGGGTAGCAGAGGCAGCTCTGGGCTGAGCCAGCAGCTGTGACAAGATTGTGACACTCAGTGTCCTCCAGAACTGAAATGCTGCAGATCAGTGTAAGGGACCAAGCAGAGAAGTAAACATATCCATACGATAGCTAGGATCCTGTAACTCCTCAAGACAAAGGACTATTTACCAAGGAGCTGTGTATCAAACTGAGGCAGACTTAGGCAAAGACAGAGGGGGTGAAGGCTTCATGAACCCATCTGAAAAATGTCTCAAACACTCTGAACCAAAGCAACTGAGGAAACAACATGCAAGATAACAGGGATCGAAATCAGTAGAGCAGTAAGATCAGCTGACAGTGCCAAAAGAGTGATGCAAGAACTGTGTCCTTGGCTAATAAGTAGTTCCAGCAAGGGGAGATCGCAACCACCAACTCAGTGACTTCCTCCTCACACAGACCTCAGCTCTAGTATAAGAGGAGACTGCACAGGTGAAGTGATTAGCATGCCTCTCAGGGCACTTGAAGTCCTTTTGGAGAAAGAAAGCCATGCCCTTGACAAGGGCAGATCCACCAAATTCTTCAAGGGTGTTGAGAAGAATTTCAGAATCAACCAGCAGGTACCAAGAGTGATCTCCATGTCTTGCTGTCAGGTGCTAGGCTGGGACATCCCAGGAGACTGAGGCACTTGCACAGATACACAGCCAGACAGCTGTTGAGAAGCAATGTCCATGGACAGAGCACAGGAAGCAATTCAGCTGTGGACAGAAATTGTGGCTGCTTGTGCAGCAGCTGTCCTGGGCCTGCCCTGCCTACAAGAACTGAGATGACTTTTGGAGCCTCTCAGAACCCTCACAGTGCTTGCTCACATCTTCACCATGGAGAAGTACAAGACAGTACCGATGCACCAATGATGCCCAGTGCTTCCTTTCACATGTTGTGCTCCAGCCCTGATTAAGCTGTGAAGATTGCATGCAGGACTGACAAAGAGGTCTTTGAGGTTACTTGGGGGAAAGTTCTGTTGTTTGCAGCCCTGTCCACTGTAGGCTGTGCTAGTCATAAGCAAGCTCCATTCCTGTGAGCTGTTTTAGGTGCTGACAAAGTGAATGGTTTTGCTCCCCAGTCACCTTTGCAGCCTAAGACGGGTGACTGGGAGGAATGTCCTTGGTGATTGGCATGAACTCTACTCTGTGTCTTCTTCCCTGGGACTTCTCAACTGGTCATCCAACAGCAAGGACCTGGCTGAGCAACTACTGATGACAGCCTGTGTCCATGGAAGTGGCTTGTGGCAAAGAGCACTCCCACACAACACTTTCCAGCAGTGTCAAGGGCTCCAGCAGCCAAGATGTTAGTGCTTCCTGTTGAGACCCAGCAGCATAAACTGGAGCAATGTGCCCTTAACTCTGTGCCATTCCATATCCTTAGGTGCCAGAAATCAGGCCAGAGGCAGACTGGTGTCCCACCTGGGTATCTCTTCCCAGGCTGTGCATAGTAATGCAAAGCAGAAAGCTAACACTTTAAGCAGCAGAGTTGATTATGGAGGGAAGCCTGACAACAGCACAACTGAAGACCACCACTAGCCCACTGTTAGCCAGAAACCATGTGCAGCACCTCAATCTGTGGCAAGACACTGGAAGAGGAGAGCTGGCACCTATTGTGGCTGCCCTGCACTGCAGGAGCTACATCAGAGTGGTCACATTCATGGTACCTGTGCAGCAATGGATAGAGCATCTCACCTAGCAGAGTGAAGCTCCCTGGGAGCAGGGTCCTGACTGGCACAGCAGTTGCAGAAGTGGATGAGATGAGACAGAAGGAAAACAGCTTTCTGCTTGGTGATATGCCTTGCAATCCTAGGAAAGGCATGACAGGTTTGCAGACACAATATCCTCAGGTAGATTTAATTCAAGGCTATGTTATACCAGCACACAGCCCAGTACATCTGCACTGAAGGGGAGGTGCTGCAGCAAGCACTGAATTCTACTTGATCCCAGCCAGCAGAGGAGAAGGGGCTTGATGTGCCTCTGGCAGGTTTGGATGGAGTCACATGGAAGAAGCTGCTATTAGTTATACAAAATCACCTTCATATTTAACAAGAACTTCCCTAGTTCCCACCTCTCCAGCTAAAATTATTTCCGGCCCTGTGAAGTTCACCATCACTGACTGTGCCACATGTATGGTGGTGGGTGGCACAGAGGGTTAGGGTGGAAGCTGAGATCATGCAACATCCACCAGCTTTGGATGTTTGATTTAAAACACCATTGTAATGATAGTATCAAAAGTGAAAGTCTTTTCAGGGTTTGTGCATTGCATTTCCCTTCAACATACAAGAGCTTTTATCATGCTGAAAAATGTTATATTATCGGAAGATGCAGCAAAAAATATCAGTTGGTTTTAATCTCTTTTTGAACTTTTTTCCTTGCAAAATGCTGCCAAAAAGAGAATCACTTTATAAAAGAAAAAAATAAAGGCATTATTTTCAGCGGGGCATTATGATGATGGCCTGCGTATTATTTTTTTCTCAAGGGACCTTGAAAATTTAATTTTACTTACCTTGGTTATTGCTCCAAGTCTCAAAGCTTCCTACTAGCTCGACACCAGAATGTGCCAGAGGTTCTGTATCATGAAAACTCATAAACACTCAAACCTAAAGCAGATACTGACCCACTAGCTGGAATCTTGAAGCCAGACTTTGTATTTGACAGAATGCTGTCATTTAATAACACGGAGAAATATGGACTTTGTCTCAAAGGTAGTAGATCATGCATCTAAAGCAAGCATCTAGTTGCAGTAGCACAGGAGAGCACTCACCCCAAATGTGTCATGGTTAGTGATATTTTCTCTTCCACCAACTAACCTGGTATGCTCTTTTCCTGCCTGAAGAGCTCTTGAGGTTGAGCAGAAAGCATGCAGGCTAATTTCATGATTTAGCATCTCAGTATAGGCCACACCCTCCCACTAAACTCCAGGAAAGGGGTTAAATTATCTTGGAGGGCACTATATTATGTCAGCTCCAGCACTGTGGCCCTGTCATGGGAAAGTGGTTTATCTTCTTGCACTTGGCATATTCCTAAGACAGACAGAGCTAATGTTTTGTAGAGAAGCTCTTAACACTGGGAGATGGCTAGAGAAATCCCAGCTTTGGCTCAGGCCACCAAAAGTGAGCTCCTAAATGGGAACAGAGCCAGATTCAAGTCTTGTGTCTGCAACAGTGGCAGGAGGTTGCCCAGTCTGCAAGCTGGAGGAGAAACTCAGCACTATGGCATAACTTCTACAAGATGCTGCTGCTTCCTGCTCCCAGAAAATACCTTGTCCCTCAGCTCTGTCCTTCACCCTGGATGAGAAGCTTGAGCTTGGGCTAAACATTAATCCAACATAGAAACAACCTCCCTAGCAATGCCTCTTTCCAGGGCAGCATGCCAGAATACAGGAGTGGATTGATTGTCTTTGCTGAGCACTAGTGGTTTTATATGCAAAGGCTTAGCTGTAGCACATATTGGTAATAGATCCTGAAAGCCCAACACTAGCCAGGGCCAAAAAGGGGTGAAGGGAAGACTCATGGCCTCTACCTGTTTGCAGACCAGAGACTTACTGAGCCATCAGTGGCTGTGTGCTTGGCCACCCTCCACCAATTTATGGTCTCAAACCTTATAAACTCTAGGTGGCCCCAAGGTCCTGCAACATGGTGAACTACAGATTAATGGCATATTCTAAGGTGGAGCGGAAATCAAACCCCTCCTTTTTAAGGTTGGAGCTGGTCTTCCAAGGTTTAGATTAATGAAGAAACAGAAAGCTTAATTTAACAAGTACTGTTAAGCATGCAGCAAAACTCAGCAAAGACTGGCTCTGGGCATCCACACCTGGTTCATCCACAGGTGCGAGCACAGGCAGAAGGAGCTACTGGGCTGCACAACCAAACTGTTTCCCAACCACAACAGCTGGTAGTGGCAGGACAAATCATCCTTTAGCACTTCATGCAGAGGTAACCCCTGTTGAAAACACTCCTGGCATTGACATACTCACTGCAGGTCTTGTAGAGGCCTGAGGGATTTGCATTGGACAAAGCTAATCTCTGGGCCCAGCTGGCATCCTGTGACCTGAATTCAGTGTGTTTCAGTACCCCCAAAAGTTTGTGAAGCAGAAGGGAAGTAGGGACCATGAGGACAAGTGAGCTTGGCTCCAAGGTGCAGATCTGCACAGGCCTTACAGACATTCCTGCATTCAACCACATTTTAGTAAAGAATGACCAAGAGCTGTTGAAGAGACACAAGGAAAGAAACTTGTAACAACCCTGTGATGTCCTTCCCTTCTGATTTCAATTAAAAATTAGTTTAAGAATTCCCCATCAGGGACACCACCTATGTCTGCTTCAGAGGAGCTAATTTTTTAACAGGTCATTATATACCACATAGACCAATGTTTATTATATAGACATATATCAGGCTATGGTTTGGTCTAATAATACATGTTTCAAATTACTTGTTAAATAAATACAAGGACAAGTCAGAATGAAAGATTTTTAAGCTGTTACAGAAAGCTCTAGGAAAAATGAAATTGTAAGTAAACTTCTAATTTTCATGGTCTTGATTTAAAAGATAATGTCTGTAACAGTAGCAGGAATCTGTATTTGTGTACATCCATGCACATAACAGTCTGAATAAATTAGATTAGCGATATCATCTGTGAGGAAAAACCTCGTCTTTTAGGCTTCCTTAGCTAGGTGGCAAAATTTTAAAACAAGTGCATTTTTCTGACATATTCTGGTAAGATTCTAGTAACATTTTCTTCTCGTTCCACATTTTAAACGTGTGCGGTTCTCAGTGACAGGCAGCAGATCTATCCACTCTTCCCAAAACCTTGTTTCCACTTTGATTACTTCTGTACTGTGTGGTTGGCCTCCACAGCTCTCTCTCCTCTTAGTCTTCTATAATTAATTGAAATCAGCCTGACTTGTCCCGTTGTGCCTAAGGCAGAGCTGAGGCAGACCATGTGTGGCAAGTGAATAGAGGCCAGTGCTCTTTCCATCAGAGTCTGTGGACCACCAGGCTGAGAACACTATGGGCTGTGAATGACTTCTTTTCCCTTCCTCTGAAAGCACTGACAACTTGAAGGGTTGGGTTGTCAACCACAAGATGTTTAAAGGAGGCATAATCAATTGGGTTCAAGGTCAGTCCAAAAATGTAGAGCAGATGCCCCGTTACAGCAGGGTGTGCTGTATGCTGTCAGTGCCAGCACTGCGGACACACCAAGAATAAAGCACCACTCAGCACGAAAGCAGGGCAGCAGGATCTGGCACCATGTGAGGGAAAAGAAGTTGTATTTATCTAAAGCACTTGACTCATCCTGGGTCTGTGGAAGACTGAGCTGCAAAGGCAGGGCATCTAGCCCAGGGGATGGGCGAGCCTGGCAGGCAGGGGAGAAAGCTATCAGATCCCATTCTCAAACGCAGACAAGGGCATCTCTGTGTGCTAGATCCATAGGGTCCAGCTTCTTGGTTCAGGGGAAATTAATGTTTTTTCTAAAGAATATCTAGTCATCTTTTGTGACATAGTTCCTATGGTTTGCAGGTTCACTCCCAGAGTGCCATATGCCATGGGTAATACTCCTTCAATATTGTAAATTCCTACTGAAAATACCTTGTCTCTCCCACTATGAATGGGAGTCAGAGACAGGGATATCAGCACAGGAGGACCGTAATTGTGGGGCAGAGAGAGATGGCCACATGCTTATCCTGGCCAAGTATGAGGCAATCGGAAGACCCAGTTGTCCCCAGTAAAAGTGTCTATAACATTAGGCCCTGCCTAAAGCCAGGCTGCGGTTGGTTTCACACTGAGATAGATGAGAGTTCCTCTATGGAGCAAAGTAACCTCCAGAAGGCAGAGTGTTGCCAGGGTCAGGCCAATCCATAGATGGCTCTGCTCAAAGCTAAACAAGGCTCTCAGCATTTCCCAGCTAGGCAAGGAGATGCACCTTGTGCTCTCATGGACTTCCACAGGAACCAAATTGGAGAGGCAACTTCACTCTCCCAAAGTGCATCTCCCTTTTCCCAGCCTGAAACCCCTGGGATGATGTCCTCCAGATTCCAGGACTTCACCTGACACTCATCAGGAATCGGTGTCTTGACCAAGTAGCTGCAATATTAAACTCACACTCTCCTGGCAGGCTAGTCAATGAAGGCACCATGCCTTCAAAGAGCAGGTTTTCTTCCTAACCAATTCAGAAGCTTTAGGTACCAACGAGGGATGGTTCTTGGTTCATTACTTACAGTGATTCTACTTGTACATAAAGATCTCACTCAAGACTCCATCAGAACATGCAAAAAAAAGCCTGCCTGGATGGGTCTTTTGCACTATGTCAATCCCAGTCATCATTCAACAACTGGTATTTCCTACGCAGCCTCAGCTGTAATCCTGAACTGTACAGGACAGGGTAGGCTGAATGGACAGAAGTACAGAAGAGGACAACACTTCTCTGACACCTTCCAATCCGTTACAAAGCCTGACTTTGTCCCCAAATGGTCCTGTAAATAGAGCCTTGCAGATGAACTCCTTCTGTGACCACCCTTCTCCCTGTGGTCCATCTCTTATAGACAGTAGCTACTGATGACCTTTTGCAAGATGTAAGGGAAGTGATGATCGACATCTTTTGCTAAATCTCTTCTTCCTCTTCACTAGCAAACTCCTTCAGGTCCTCAGACCCCTGCTCTGCTCTCTCTTTTACATATGCTGCCTTGATCTGTTCCAGTTCACAAAGCTCTGCCTCCAACTCTTCCCTGTGCATTGACCGACGGTTCCTCAGCAGCTTCATGGGGAAGGGGTTTAAGTCATTGAAGGCAATGTTCATCAGCTTCCTATAACAGAAGAGACAGGTCTTGTCAACCAATTTACTGGCTGGTAACACATGGTAACAAATACACCAAGAGCATCCTGGGGCAGTCAAAGAGTAGGGCCTCAGACTTCAGCTCTCTGAGCTCAAAACTCACTAAGTAGCAGAGTCTTAAAGGAATCACAGGCAATTTCTTCTCACACAAACACCAAACCAAGCAATACTTTAAACACACTTCTACCATACCACCTTTTAAGGTACCAGTGGGCAGCCACCAGTTAAGGGACAGTGGATCAGATGTCAATTCTGATGGCCTCTCAAGAAGGAGTATTCCTAACACTGAGCTCTTCTGAACACAGAAATCTTCATCTCAAACACATGTTACCATTAAAGTTGTGAGCTGTGCTGTGTTCCCAAATATCCTTAACTACAGCTGAGAGAAACCCAGCAAGCAGTAACACAAGGTCCAGTTGCTAGAAAAAGGAGGTTGGCACAGACTTTGTGGCTTGTTCTGCTGCAGCATGCCTTTGCCCAGGTCAAAAAGATTTTAAGTAACACCATGAAGGGAAAGTCAAAAAGAGACAAGCTGATCCATGTCCCATGGACCTATCAATGCATATGCATATCTCTTAATAAATAAGTCACAACTCTTGTTAGGCTGACCTAACAGGTAAGCAAGTACAAATACAGGATGGAAGGTTGTCTACAACTCACAGTCCTACCTGCCATCCATGATCATTCTTGTGAAAAAGCGTAGGTACTGGTAGATCTCCACACTGTCTTGAATTCTTAGGATTTCCTCCTCATTGTATTTAAAAATGGCAAGAGCATAGCGGAAAATGACCTAGAGGGTTGAAATGTATTTGAGTTGATCAATTTTAAGAAGCTGAGGGACCAGGCCCTCCTGGCATAAAAGATGGGATCATCATTGCAGTACAGGCTGGACCCTGAAGTACTTCTATTTTCAATAGGCTGTGTTAGGGCAGGCCTAAAGAATTACATAACTAATGTCACATGAATGACCTCTATAAGCTAATTAACAGCTCCTACAGGTCCTACAAAAGGACCCCAGAGGATTTCAAAAGGGTTTTCCAGTTCTCCATAGGCACAGGAGCAATGCAGGATGCACATTTTCAGATACTAACTGCCTATCTTACGCTCCCTGTATTGTCATACTTTTAGTTGTGTCCAGGGTACAGAACAGGAGATGCCATGGCCTACCAGAGAGCTGTTTCATAGCACAACTACCTGCTAAAAAGCACCAAGGATACTGTACACAGTATCAGGGATTAGGTTTGCCTACTGGCATCAAGTACAAAGACAACACGAGAGACTGGGAGACACCAAGGCATGCCATCAAACACGCAGGATAGGTCAAGGAGTTCAACCTCACATCTCTCTGATACATGTGTACGTCCATCGCCCTGCCATCACGTCACAGAGGTGGTACACATGGGAGGAAGGCCTAGATAGAGTTGTACCTTAGTTCCCTCATACAAGAAGGCATCCCACACTCGCAGGAGGATGTCACTGACCAGGCTGTCCACAAAGGCCACCAGAAACCAGTTGAAGGTGATGAGTGAGACATCAATCTGATACTGCTCAAAATGAGCCATGAGGCGAGGCAGCTTCTCAGACAGGAAGTCTTTGAAGACTCTCTGATCTACCTAAAATTGACAAAAAAGAAAACAATGAAGTCCTAGTCGAGAGCAGTCCTAGTGCTGAAGGAGAGGAGCAGTGCAACAGGGCAGTGGCCCTTGCATGTTAGGGTCATCAATGGTGCTGTCTTCTAGCAAACCACACCCTAGGAAAAGCAAAGAATCCTTTGTATCCCAACTCTTCAAAATTCTTAGCAGTGTACTTGTACACTGCACTCAGTACAAGGTGTGGAGCTGAAACAGGGCTAAGATACAAGCAGAGATACATACGCATTCTTCTCACTCAAAGGATCATATTCATTCCCAATTTCAAAGTCTAGAGGGAAAATACTGTCACATCTTCCTGCACCTGTCTTCCTGGGCTTTTCGTAAGCATCCAAATGAATGATGTCACGGGACGGTCGGCGATGGAAGAGACAGGGCAGATTGCTTGCATGCAATAAGCCGATTTTATTGAGACAGAGCGCAGTATTTATACCTTTTTTGCAGTTACTAAAAACAGATCCTTATATAACAGCATGTTTCTCAATACTATTGCAAAAACTAGAAGCTAACACTGACCAGCACAGATACATACTATATGTGCCTTTCCTCTATGCTGTCTATTTGCAGATTGGCTGCACTGCCTGCCATGGTTTGTGGCCTAGCAGTGTTACTGCCTTCACTCCTGACATGAGTTCAGTAGTGCTCTCACTTCTGCTTTCTAGCTGTATATCCACAGAATGACATGGATTAAAATCTGCTCAGAGCTGAAAGACTGCACATGGCCCAACAGAATGAATATCGAGAATGCCTCTGACTTTACAAGCAGGACCTGATCTCAGCTTCTCTTTGTGGTCTAACTTCTGTCTGTGCTCTCCTTTTGGTTGCATGAACCAAAACACAGAAATGCACTTGGTGAGATCCTTAAAGCAGGTTTATAAAGGCTTCATCACAGCAGAGCTGTGGTTTCTTGAGGGCAAGTGCTAAAGAGCAGGATCATGGTTAGGTCTTTCCTTATGCCATAGTGTACTACTGTCCCAGCTGTGTCAGCCTACTTAGCTGTGGCAATGTGGTACAAACCAGATGAGGCGATATGTTTCATCCTTAAAATTTGAAAGGACTAAACCTTAAGTTTTCCAGACAACTCAAAGCTTCCACTTTATCCAATGAACCCACAAATTATCACCCTAGACCTCCCCCTTTACACAGGTTTTGGCTAGACTTTCAAAGACCAACCATGAGCTCACAAAGTCTTCTAAAAAAGACTCCCAGCTGACAGTGTTTTCTTACCAAATGTAGGGGAGCCTCTTCAGTCTGCCATATTTTTTCTGTCAATCCCTACTTGTTGATTATCGAGTGCTGTCTATTAAATTCCACAGCTAGCACAACTTGGTCTGGATAGACATTTTGCTATCTGCACAGTGATTTGGCCACTTCCCCAATCTGCAGGTTGGTCTCTCCACTAGCACATCACCATCCCAGTAAACATTAGTCAACAAATTCAGTGGCACAATCAGTCAGCTAGTGACACTCAAAGCCTCATCTATTGTGGGCCCACAGATAAAACCCTCTTCTTTCTGAAAGGATCACACACTATCAAGACCCCAAGGTCACGGCCACGCTCACCAGGCTGGGCACTGAAGGGTGCGGATATTATGGGCACACAAGTAAAATTCCATTGAACTATATGGGATTTATCTTGTCTCTCTGGCTGCTTGGGAGGACATAGTATATCTGATACAAGACATATTTAAAACTTTGAAATCCAGTGACTGAACCAGGTGTGCAAGTTACTCACAGCACAATATTTGACAGCCAGAGGGCTTTCTGATCTGCAGGGAGTCCCAAACAAGAACACTATAATTGATCATGAACTGAGGCAAGTACAGTGAATATAAAAATCTCAGTATTTTTATCTGTCTGCACATGGCAGAAGACATGTGTCTGAAGACAGAAAACATCAGAATGATGCTTGGTTCATATTTAGTTCTACATATGTCAGTTTGCTGCTTCACTCCTACTAAGCCCTCCTTAGAATAAGTAACTGTGCAATTAATGGGCACCTTCCTTCTGACTAATCTGACCTTCAAGTGATTACTCAGGAGTGGTACCCAATTTCCTAGTGCTGGGGATCAATTTTGTTGCTTCTGTACATGTAACACTTTTGTACTCTCAGGTCTACAACACCTCTGCAATGGAGGGGATTGCAAAGTGATATCACTGTCCTGTGAGAAATCAAACACGCTTCAAGTTGATTGCTCACTTTTAAACCTTTACTGTAATCACAGTAGGAGAGTCCAAGTAGATGTGAGTGTGCTCAGCTCACCTGTGATGTTATCAATGTGTCACTGTAGTAGTCTGCTGGCATTAAGTTCTCCACAATATGGACTAGACACCAGAAAGCACTTTCCTCATCTTCCAGGACCAGGAGGGCAACAGCTGCCAATCTGTGATGGACAAGACATGGTGAAGGAATGCAACACTGCAGGAGGTGTCATCAGCCAGTACAGGAACTGAACAATACAAGACTCCTTTTGGCATGTCTCAAGCTCAATCAGCATCCAAATATCAAATGTGGCCGGACAGCTGAACAGAGACACAAATGATCTGTTCTGCATGTTTCTGAAGGAACCATAGGGTTGTGATTTTCTTTCCCATGTGGCTCTCAGAAAATATGGCACTGGCATGATAAAGCCAGATTTCCCAACTAATGGAACTTTCTGTAAATCTGCTGACATTAGTAGTGTGCTAATTTTGGCTATTTCAATACAGGAGAGAGCTTGCTCAGAGGTACTTCGTATTATGTGACATAGTTCACCTTCCCACACATTTTTTTTACAGCCCTTACCTCCTTCAGCTCTGACTTACCCATTTCAGACAGACTGGAAAGATAATAACTAATATCAAGGGTTCTCTGGAGTGGAAAATGTCTCTCTGAAGACCACACAAAGAACAACAGAAACAGTTTACATACACTTGCCTCATGTGAAAAGGTCCAACTAGAAATTACCTTCTTGCAGCTAGCGCCTGGTGCCTTTTTTACTTGGTAGCACAATTCTAAGAAGTTTGGATTTATCCTTTTTATGGCTTCTTTGGGAAGTGAAAGAAGCTTTCAGGTTCCCTGAACTTTCTCTTTTCTGGAAAGAACAACCCCAGTTACCTCAGCCTCTCAAGTTATTTGCTGCAACTCCCTTGTATTCTAACACTTCACAACATTTTCTCCAACTCTTCCCAGTAAACACGGGAACCTCCAGGGTGTTCTGCTGAGCACATTACCATTACAGACCCATGCTGGTATTCTGGAACTGCCTCACTCTACTTTCTATTCTGTAACTACACAAATGCTAAATAAGTGCATCCTGCTGGTTGCTGGATCCCAGCAACAACACTAGATGAAAAAAATACAGCAAATACAGAATTCTGCAGGAAAACACCTAGAGTCAGGACAGAACTCTAGAGATGCAAGACCCTGGGGCTGCTTGAATCACAGCCTAGAGCATGTGTCTACACCTTTTTAATGCTACCCAAGAAGAAGCAGCGTATCTGGCACCTCACCTGTTCAGCCCCTGGCAGTATCCAATGGCAGGATTGTGCCAGGAGAATGCCAACAATACCCTCCGGAGCTTGGGAATGAGCTGGGAAGTGGGAGAGGAAAAATGCTTATTGTTGGTCAGCGTGCGGGGCAGGTCAAGCTCAATCTGGCGGCAGGCAGGGTGCTCAGTGTTCTTGCTTTGCAGCAGCAGCTGCTGGTAGTGGTCAGGCAGACGGCTGCAGTGCCGGCTGACAATCCACCTCCACACCCGTTGCCGATGCTCCACTGGAATGCCACTTCGGATCAGGATCTTCAGCTCTGTCGAGGGGTTCAGCTCTCCAATGCTGTTCCACCTGTCACGGAGGGGCTTCTCCACTATTTCCTGGCTCCGCAGTTTGTTAGACTTTATTTCCAGGGCTTGGATTTTGGCCAGGAGTTTCCAGTCCTCAATTTCATAGTCAGGTACAGTCATAAATCCATATTCATCATACTCACTGGAGAAAAACACAAAACAGTGGTTAGTTCAAATGACAGCACTTGTACCTGTGTGAAGGACACTTACTGCTTGAGGTCATGCAAGCTGCCAGGTTCCCATTCCCTATGCCAGAGCACAGGTACTCCTCCTTCACTTCTCTGGCAGCTGCATGTGACAGCCAGCCAGGCCCACTGCCTCAGAGACTTGACAACAAATGGGAACCTGCAGCAATGGCATGCACATATAGAGTCAAGTGTAACTTCGCTCTGAACTGCATCCTAGCCTCATAAGACCTCTCTCTCACCAACTCCCCAGCCTCTAAGAGAGTATCTATCTCACCCTGTGTACCTCCTCCCTACCACGTCCTAGGGCAGAGACAGTTCTGTAGCAAGGCACTGCAAAAACTTTGGGGCATCAGTCCAAAGCACACAGATCCACAGTCCCTTCTGATGTCTCCCTGTACACAACGCAAATCTCCTACTGATCGAAACATGTCATGATATTGACAGCTTGTTGAGGGTTTGTGCACCATCTATCCATAGGGCGGGATACTTGTAAGATATATTCTTGATAAAGAGACCAAGCCAGGCCTAGGGGTCTCACCTACAAAGCTATCTGGAGAACCTGCAAGACTGACCAAACATATAAAATGGGAACTGCTACAGTGCAGGGGCACTGTCTGGGCAGAAAGGCATAAACACAAATGTAGGGACCCTAGCAATGATGGTGGCAAGCCTCTCTGGAGCTTTGTAGTCCAGCCCACCTTCCCTGTAAGACTCTCTCCAGGATTAGCACAGAGCAATGGTGGCTTTGTATGGCTGACACTAGAAAACCCCTAAGGACAGAGGTGCCCCAACTCCTAGGTGGTCTCCTCTCCTATAGAATTTGTCCTCATGTCCAGTATTTACCTCCCAGGCAATTGTATGGCTGTTGTCACTTGCCATACTATCTGCCACTCCTAAGAAAAGTTTAGCTGTACCATCTTTAAATTTCCTTCCCTGGACTCCGACACCTCCCTACCATGATATGCTGCTCTCAGGTACTCATAGTCCCCACACCACCAAACCAGCTTCCTCAACTTCCTCTGCTATGTTACAGCTTAAAGTCCTGCTATAAAAACGTTTCCAGATCTCTCTTGCCTGCACATTCCCCTTCACAGCTAGGCTCCCACATGGGTGCAAATATCCCTATGCTCTTTACCCTTACCTTACAGGGTTCAAGTTAAAACCTTCTTCTGCTTCTTCCTTCACATCCCATTGGAGTGCTTCATCAATGAGGTTCTTCACCAACTCAGCATGGGAGATGGGCAGGCCAGGCACAGCTGCCTGCAGCTTCCGCAATACTGTCAGGTATTTGCTCTCCATCTGGCAGTTTCTTGCTTGCAGGCAGGCACACTGATGGGGGAACAAGAAGGAAAGAACTGGTTCAGTGGCAGTTCTTCCTGCATTGCCACTGCTCTCTACCGGCCAGGTCTGCGCACATAAAGCAGAGAATCTTGCACAGCAAAGACCCAAAAAACACATTCAGTAGTTTTTCACAGTGTGGCCATTTAAAGGGGACAGTGGAAGTGAATTAAAATGAATTCAATATTAAATTTTTGAGACTCGTCCAAGTATAGAGAAAACTTTTATTAAAACAGAAATTAGAAAAAAAAGTTATATATTAAGAACACTCTTATGTTTAAAACACCCTTATCAAACAATATAAAAATCAGAAAATTAAACTAAGTATCCAATGTAAGAAAAACACCAATAGCCAGCACACAACAGAAAATAGTCCTTCTCCAAGCCTCACCACCCCAAGGATTTGTGAGCCAATGCAATATCCAAAACCAGTGCTGCGAAGGGAAAAGGAGAGAGGGTGGAACGGGGTAGTGAGGTAGGCAGGGGAAAATAAAGGGATGGGGTGAGTTTCTTTGGCCAAACCAGAA
>WEIV01006285.1:192178-253361 GCA_013390005.1 Calyptomena viridis | reverse complement strand
CCTCTGTTTCACAGCAGCCTGGGAGACCTTGGCCACAGGACCTGTACCGCGGCCACACCACTCCTGAGCACCGCGAGGGGATGGTGAGAGAGCTGCTGTGTTCCAGCACCGTGCCACCCGTCACGGTGGGTGGAAGGGAATGACTCACCCTGCACCGTGAAGGGGATGGTGAGTGCAGGCAGCGGTGGCCAGTGGCAGCACAGAGCCGCGGGAGTTGTGGTGAGCAGCACCGAGCTCCACAGCGTGGGGACTGCTGGGCACTGCCCGGTCCGGGGCGGCTGTGGAGCCCCCCATGTCAGGGGCTGTGGCAGGCCAGCGGCCCCGCTCCCTGGCAGCGCCGGGGAGGGGGCAACCTGAAGACAGCGGGAGAAGGGGGGGCTGGGCCTGCACCCCCGCCCCACCATATGAAACCCTACTTGTAAACAAAAGGGGAAAAAAATTTTCCATAAAATAAAACCGTAACACACAGTCAGTGGAATCACAGATGTGAATTAATTACCGTTGTCTGTCTAGCACGCAACAGAAGTTGTTAATGGAGTGGGAGACCTGCTACATCATCACTTACTTTAGCTACTGCATTGCATCAGTAGATGGCCATGTCTCTCTTGAGCCAGCTCAACTCAGGACACAGAGTCACCACTGCATCCGAGTTTTCTGCAGTCTTTTTCTCTGCCCCGTATACAAGTCCTATACACCACAGACTAGGTGACCACAAGTCCATCAGCACCTCTAGTCCCATAGCACTTATACGTATTATTTCTCAAGCACAAGACACCCAGCTGAGTTCAAACATCAGAACAGTACCTGCCACCACCATACTCCTGGACACACAAAGCAGAAAAAATGAATGATGACTGTTAGCCCACTCCACAAGTAGGGGACTGAGGCCACACAGGTGACAAGACTCACCCAGTGTCTCACAGGAAGCTCAGTGAAGACTCCTGTTCAGTGGGAAGCAGCAGTTGAAAACAAGAACAAAGCAGAAATCACAGAGAAAATTAGGCCTGCATGTAGAGGGGTCAGAAAGGAGCATGAGATACTTTCATATTTTAATCAGCATTTTGCCTCACATTGAGCATGCCAGACTGGTCTGATTACTTTGTTTCTGAAGGTTATGGCAGTTTCAGGATCAGAGAGAGCAGTAAGTTAGGAGGCAGGCAGGGTTTCAAAGAACTTTTCAAAGAAAGTAAACAGATGTAAGAATGGCAATAACACTTCAGAAGCAGCTTTTTGCCCTGTTCCAGCATCCACGACTATGAAGACATACCTGTGATGGTGCATCCCCCACTTCAGGATCTCCCTATGATCTCAGAAATGCCCATTAGGCTTCAGCTAAGCTCCTCAAGATAATCAGAAACACTGTCTGCTCCCAGGAATTTCTGCCATCTAAGGAGCTCATGTTTTTTAACAAACAGCACTGGAAACTTATTTTTCTTGCAAATCAAAGTGGAACAACCAACACAGAACAAAAGTTTTATTATCAAACTTCCAAAGAAAGTTGCCAACCTGAATTGCAGCCAGGATAGAAAACTACTATGACTAAAGTGACTTCACTTAACTCAAGGGGAAATTTTCACAGGTATATGCCTTGTACACATTCCTTTAGGTCTGTGTGTATGTGAGTGTGAATGTACTACTGCAAATGTACTATGAATGTTGCTCTCCTAGATTCCTACATACCACAGGTACATAAGTTAGGCCTACAAGTGAGTTACTGTTGTGCTATAGTAAATTCTATATGAACCTTTTGTTCAATTGGTTAAGTTAAACTATTGGTTAGGTACTGCTAAGCTTAAAGCTGTTAAACATTTAGGTCTAAACTGTTGGTCACGTTCAGGGCTCAGGGGTCCTCATTGAACTCATTTAGATTGATTCATTTTAGGTTTTAGTACTATTTTTCCTGTGTATGCTTTAACCATTTAGTAGAGCAAACCTTGCCAACAAACTTTTGTCATGTTGTTGCTTTACTATTAAACCTCCTTTGGCCGATAGCTATGCTAGCGATTTTTAAGCAACATAAAACACTCTCATTCATGACAAACCTTAAAAACCAGGGAAATAAAACCTCAGCAAAACCCACAGAACAAATGCCAGTGCATACTACCTGCCTTGGAAGTGGTTCAGGACAAGAAAGTAGGATTAGACAAGTCTGAGAGTAATCATGTTATGCACATTTACATGGCTAGAAATAAAGGTAAAACTTAAGAAAACATAAGGACTCTGATCTAACTGCAGGACCTGAAGACTGCTGCCACCTGGCAGTAACAGGTCTGGCAGAGAAACTGTGACAAGATGGAGCCAGGACTCAGTCTGTCAGGTCTCAGGAAACTTTTATAACTGCCTAAACAGCATTGTTTTTTCATTTGTATCCAAAAGCATAGCTGAAAAGAAGAAAGCTGGGTTAAGTTTCAGCACTCTTAAGACTGAGCTTTGCAGGTATTTTACTTCTATTCAAGAATGAAAATGATAACATCTAATTTGGTAACAACACAAAGCAGAGAAAAGGTCATACTAAAAAAGAGATTTGGAAGAAAGCTTATTCCTGGCGGATTAAAATCCATTCAATGCCACTTTGAAAATAAATTAGAAACAATTCACAAGAGGGGAAAAATGTCAATTTGCCTTACCTTCATCAAAAGACCTTTTTCATTCTCAGCAACGCTTGTCCAGAGTCGAGTAACCTGGTGGATCTCTGAATTGAGAAACTGGTTCTGAGTTTTGTATGCATCTATATCATCCTGCCATGAAGCAAAACAGTCAAACAAGGACACTTCTTGAGGGGCCTGAAATCCCTCCCAGTTCAGAGACATCAGACTATGTTAAGGACAATAAATCTCAAAAATTTTGAGTTCTAGGGAGCAGACAGGACTCCCCAGTACAAATATTGCCTACAAAGGCAACGAAGGCGCAACATTGAATAGGAGTGTCATGCATTGACAAGACACTTGAAAATGTCAAATGCATGTATATGCTTAAAAAACACAAAGACATCCAGGTCATATAAAGCCAGAGAAGCACCTAAATAAGATGAAGAATATATCTGTTTTGTTTGGGTTTTGTTTGTTTGGTTGATATGGTTTTATTGGTTTTTAGGTTTTTTTTAATTACATAAATCTCAGCCCCATGGCTTGCAGCAAAAACACTCTCCCACAATGCAACAGGTGGCTCTTTTGGCAATTTTCCACCTCACACTAACCAGTCATTATAACTCCGCACATAGAGACACACAACAGGATGGATCTGAAAGAACCAAGATGTACTGGGGAACTGTTTGCAAGAAGAAAACACACAGGAGCAAAGTTAGTGAAGGCAACAAGTGAGACTGCAGCCCTGAAACAAAATAAATCAAATAAAGAGGCAGGCACTGAATGATGATGATGCAAAATCAAACAAAACAAGCTCTGAGATGAAGCTGAAACTGACCCAGATGCTTTTCAGCACCCTATTGGCAGCAGGTGAGGCCCTTCCAGCCCATCTTGTTCGGAGAGAGATGGAGCAACTAGCAGAAGTATATTCTGTGCTTCCCACAAGGAACACCCTCCCACTGAACCTGAGGGCACAGAAATGGGACCCCCCAAAAGACCTGTGCCCTCTCACACACCTTCAGGTGCTCAATCTCCTCCTGCTGCTTATACAACGTCTCTGCAGTGATAGCGTTGTCTTCTTGCAGAGGGTCAGAGAGCTCTCGGGCCATCTGCTCTGTCAAGGCCATGATGACTTCCTGTTTGGCATGGTTCTTCTCCATCAGAAGCTGCACGTGTTCCTTGAGTTCCTGGATGTGGCTGTCTCTCAAGGTCAGTATCTGCTCCAGTTCCTTCTTTTCTTGTTCAAGAGCTTCCAGTCGACTGGTCAGATCTGCAATTTGTCTCACCTTGTGGCGCACCAGCTCCAGCCTGTCCTTATCTTCTGCTGCAGTGAGATACATGCTAGATACTCGCTTCTCCTGCTGTGCTGCCTCCAGAGCTTTGTGGAGAAGTTTAACCAGCTCCTGGAAATGGAATACAAAGCCATCACATTACAATGCTGCCCAGGGCAATGGCAGCAGACACCATAGACCCAACAGTGAAAGGTCCTCAAGATCTTGAAATTGACTCCCTGCAGAAGGAAAACTGAATGCAGAAACCTTAAAACCACAGTGATGCCACAGTAGAGAACTTCTGCTTGCAGAGCTGGGCCTGAAAGGTTTCTGCAGCAGGTCACAGATGACTTCACTTAACATGGAAGCTGCTGTTCACACTGTCTGAATTCTGGCTTTCCTATAATCATTCTTAGGAGGCCCAGCAGAGAACCTGGAGATCTGGTCAGCAATGTGGTAAAATGGGAGGGAGGGAAATAATGCAATCTGCATCCATCTGCTACCAGGAGGAAATTACAGTATCCATTTTAATCTTCCTTGTGCCAGTGTACTCCTTTACTCCATCCAACCTAAAGGTATGGAACCTTGCCCCAGCAACACATCGGTGACTCATGCTTTGTTATCTCAGACACTTAAAAAAGCAAATCAAGGATGCAACTTTGGACCTGGCCCTCCTGCCTCTTGTGCAGGAAGAGCTACCAGCATCATTAGTGGAGAACATGACATTGCCCTATGCTTGTGAAGAACAGTATCATTCATGAGACAGCCCTTGCTGTATCATACCCTGACTTCTGCAGTCAAATCACATCTTAATGGTGGATCTTTTAACACTGTGACTCCACCTGGCAGTTCTTGCCAGTTCACAGTATGTATTCAGGACTGTACTTCATATATTCATTGAGCAACAAAGATGTACAAACAAGATACCAGCAGAGCACACTTAGATTTGTTTACCTTCCTCTTCCAGCCAGCTGCACTTCCTAGCAATGGCTGAAGACCCTCCCTTGTGC
The DNA here is from genome assembly GCA_013390005.1 of Calyptomena viridis. Taxonomy (NCBI): domain Eukaryota; kingdom Metazoa; phylum Chordata; class Aves; order Passeriformes; family Eurylaimidae; genus Calyptomena; species Calyptomena viridis. The sequence continues at coordinate 248,495 of WEIV01006285.1, read as the reverse complement.
TAGGTACAATCAGGCACACGCAAAGTGGTAACACCAGGAACTTCAAAATTATCATGTTGGTGCCTGCTGAGCACTTGTCAGCCTAACACCAACATGTAAAGGAGCCCCTGCAACCAGCCTCAGGGCACTATCCTTAGAAGCAGCAGTCTCTTCAACACACTTACCTTCTGTGACTTGACTTCCTCTGTGAGCGTCAGGATCTGTTGCTGTAGGACACTCACTTTATCCATTGGGTTCCTCTCTCTGGATAGTTCTTCATGTGAGCCTGGGAAGCCACTATTCATCCACCTGGCTTTCCTAATCCAGTTCAGCCTGGGCTGCATCCTCCCATCCTCCAGGGTCCCCTCCTTATCTGAAGGGAAATAGGCTTCATTTACACAGAATTGATGTGCTACTATGGACTCCCAAGTCCTGCTATGGGGGGACTCACAACAGTTCTGCAAAGAAGTCTGACACACACAACAAGGAAAATTGACCTGCTGGGATCCACAAGATTGAAGCCAAAAGAGTAGGGATTAGACACAGGTATGCCCAGAACAACCATGAACAACCAAAGCCATGGTGTTTCATGGTACCTGTTCACCCATCTTGCACCGTGCCCATCTTTCTTGCCCACAGAAAATGCAAATTACCACCATGGAGAGGTATGCGTGCAGTGGAGTGCTATGCTTAGCCTCTGACTCTATAGCAATTACACTTCTACCTCAAAGAAATATATCTGGCACAATGAATTTTTTTTTGCCTCTGCCTCTACTTCTTTCAGAGGTAGAAGATATATATAGATGCAACCTGAAGCAGAGCCGAAAGAGTCAAACTTGTGCCAACAACACAGGAAGAAACTTAAGATAATGTGATAGAGTTTTCATATCCCTTGACAATTTGCCCTTCCCCTTCCCGCTAAGTCTGGATCCCTGCTAGAAGACATCATATTCAGATCAGCACAGACAGCTCAGTAACAATCACCTGCACACTGTGCTTCCACTTCCGCCTCTTGCTCATTGTCCAGGTTCTCAGGACACTCTTGAAATTCATCGAAGATAAATACATTCTCATTGTTACTGCAGAGCTGCTTGGAGCCACAAATATTGTACACAGTGTTTCTGAAACAAGACAAGATCAAAACAGGCTAGTGAACAGAAATCATGATCACTGCAGTCAGTACATACTCAAACTATTCAATGTCTCCGTTTCCTCTTAATTCCCACTCTGTCTCCCAAAACCTATCTCTTTCATGTACTGAGAAAGTGAACTCTTCAAAGCATTGGTGGATTTGAGGGGAGCAAGCTTGTGTAAATCAGGCCACAATGTACCAGCAGGGCAATGTAAAATCAGATGATTTTTCCCAATGTGCCTGAGCCCTACACGTAACAGACTAAACAGAGGGATCACAGGTAACAGTAGACCAACAACATCTCTCCCTCCATTCTCTCTTTCCTCTTCCTTCTCCTTCCCATCTTCCCTCCATCTCTTTCCTTAGCTCATTCCAGAAGTCCCAAAGTGACAAGCTCAGCTACCTACAGCACAGTCAAAACTGGAACCACAATCACATTTGAGGCAGCCACAGGTCCTGTGCTGTGAACCACAGTTAATAAATAACCTTGCCACAACAAAGTCAATAGTCCAAATATAGTAGAGAGATTCAGGAACAAATTTGCAGTCAGACCCAGAAACAGTTTGTTACAGCTGCTGCTATCAGATATTGCCAGAAGCATTAAGAGATGACTTTACAGCATTCTCCACAAATGTACAAGTACAAACATACACAAAAAGGTATGCATATAGGTCTTTTCCCTTCTTCTCATCTGTTGTCCATTGGCTAAAACAAAACAAGCCCCATTTTGAGGCCTACAAAAGAGTCAGTGTCCACTACTTTCCTAACTGATATTTAAAAGGTAGCTTGATTTACATTCTCCTTTTGCCTTGTTACTGGCTCAAGAGCAGAAGAACAGACAGTACTGACCTCAGAGAACATACTGGCACATAAGATCAGCAGACCTTAGATTCCTATAGTCTGTAGTTAGTACTCATCTAATGCAACTTTCCTACTTTTCTCTACTTCATTCTGCACTTTGCTTTTCCCCTGAGACTTTAGCAGCTCAGCAATACAGACACACTATGCCCAAGAAGACCCAGCCTGACAGTGGTGAAGCCTGGAGAAATGTTTATAGAACTAAGGAATACAATTTGAAGCTGAAAAGAGGCAATTGTTACTCAAGCTCACAAAAGCAAGGCTGAGAAAGCAGGGGTAAGATAAGTTCATACTATTTTTAATCAGAAATTAGTGAGAAGAAAATGCATAGTCTGCAAGCTAGTACAGCTAACTTTGATACTCTCTGGTCCCATGGCTGATCTTTCTTCCTATGGGCATCAGATTGTAGCCACAGCAACAGTGGTGGGGGGGAAAAAAAAAAAAAAAAAAAGGCAATCACCTGACATACTTTTAGTTATATGTAAGTAAGTGATTAAGAAAATCTATAGAGATATTGATGGAATTGTCTTTGTGCAACTATAACTGCCAAGGCTTGTAACTTTTAGCCCTCTTGGGGGTATGCATTGCAACAGCAGATGTAAGCATCATTGTAGGTAGTGGGAATACATCCTTGAAATTCAGCAAGGAGTAGCAAGCTGTGCAATCAGTCATATTACAGGCTCAAAAGCCCTTTCCCTGGAGTTCCTGCTTTAGGGAATGCACTACATTCAAGGTCTTTCAAAACCACTGAAAAGTGCTAATGGGCTTCTACCACTGCCTACTGCTCAACCTGACCACATGCCCTTCCAAGAGTGCTGTGCGGATGCATCGCACTAGGCATGCAAAGCACTGCCTGCACTGAAGAGAGCTTAACCAAGTCCTAGGTCTGCCACTAGGATCTTTGCTAAGAGCTGGACGATGTGAAATGCATGGGAACAGGGGGATGTGAAAGACCCTCTGGCAGAGAAGTTTACTTTTGCCTGGAGTATCCTTCAAAAAGCTGATTCACAGTTCTTCCACCTAGGCAAGAGTCCCAATTTAAACAATACATGACAGCCAAGGAAGTCACATAGTGGCAGGCCAGCATGTCAACTGTACTGCAGTTCTCTTTGTCCACTTACTGTATCTCTGTCCAAGGGTGCTTAAGGGAGATGTTCTGCAAAGCAACAGATGTTTGGGGTGCAGGCAAAGATGCTGCCTTTAAACCCACTGCTTCTGTTGGTGTTTTCACCAGAGGCAAAAAGTCTTCATTGTCAACTACATCTACGTATAAATGAAACAGGATACAAAATTAAGTGACCAAGACAGAATTCCATTGGATTTTGGCTCCATATAACCTGAAAGCCACAACATTCTACTACAGGTATATAGTCCATGTTCAAATGATCAGGTGAAACAAGGACAGCATAGCAGTCTTCCTTAGTTTTCAGTCAAATTACAGAAGTTTCCGTTTATAAATAGAATCATTTAATCAAGGACAATCAAGTGATTTGAACTACATATATAAGAATGAATCATCCTAAACAATCAAACTTTTTAACTGCCTAAAGAAATAAGGAAGGGAGATCTTGCTGTTTTCTTCTCACATCCCAACTCGCATTTGATATTTTTATTGTGTGGGTAACACTCCACAAAGCACAGCTGGTTACCAAATTTTTGCCTGCTGTAGCAAAATACCAAAGTACCCAGAACCTTCTAGAGCAGGCACTTACTAAAGAGGGGATTATTTGTTTCAAACAAAATGTGTATCTAGTCATAACGAAACAGGTGGGACACTCTGTTTGTGCCTTCCCTGATCCACTGGCCTGCGTACTACCACTTTTAGGGATGGACATCTTTGTCTCACTGATGAAATAAAACTTGTTCACTCTAAATTTCACAGACCTCACAAGAGGAAGGGGATATACCAAGTGTGCACACTTCACAAGTGAGGAAAACCAAGAAGGAATTCATGATCATAAACATATGCCGCGGATGAACATCTCCAAACGTATGTTGTGGATTTGGAAGCAGCTCATTCATTTTCATGCACAATAAGACAGAAGTTCCAAACATTGACCAAGCATTGATAGTTGGTACCTGCATTTAAAATCTGGCCAAAATCACTGCACACTTACAGATGAGGAACACCATTAATCACTGGGGGGGGGGGGGGGGGGGGGGGGGAAGGGGAGCGGAGAGGGTGTGGCCCTGAAAGGAAAAGAAAGGCTGACATATATGACACGCACCTGTTCTGCCAGCTAGAGGGTCATTCACAAGCTGGGAGCTGCCCACAGGAAATCTGCTCTTTGTGTTGCAAAATTCCCAACGTCTCATTTGTAGCTGCTGCAGCCAGTACAACATTGCCTGTTTGCTGATTGCCTAACACAACACAGGAAAAGGAAGGGAATAATCTCATCAGCATGAGACATATCCTGAGGAGATGACCACCACTTGCCTGCGCAACTCAGCAGAAATAAAGGCCAGCTGTATCAAGCCTATACAGAAACTGTATCCCCTGGTCCTAACACTGATTTGGGAGGACAAAGTAAATCTTTACTATAGCCTTATGTACCAGAATCTCATTGGGCCACTGACCTAATTTTAAATGTGTTTTGGTTTACCAGGCTCCAAGGCTAAGCAGAAATGCCACAATTATTTTAAACAGAAATCACCCAGAGAGCTTCTTAACAGTGACATCCACAGAGAAAAATCTAGGAAAGGTTCCAGCTGGAGCAATCGTTTCAGACAGGGCAGTTTATTTCTGTTCAGTAAATTACATGTGGACTGCAGAACTCCTCAATTCTTTATTTTAGCACATGCTTCGGCTTTTATTCCTATTCTGCTAAACAACAGCCATCTCACATGTATCGGCATCCCACTCTTGCCAAAACAAGAAAGTAATTTAGGTCCAAGTAGTAACAATCCAAGCTGGGAGAACTAAAGTGAAACTCAATTAAGAGATACCTTAGTAGAGATGCATCTGTCCTGACAGGGAATGTTCCATTACAAGAAGATGCTGCCCCTTACCTTCAAAGTAAAAGCTCTGCTTGGTGTTCTGATCTCAAAAATCCCTTCCCCATTTTCCATTTTGCAGTCAAAGCTGGCGCTGGAGAGCTCGATAGACCCCAAAGGGTTAATGTCCTGGGCAGTTCTGTAGTATAGTAAGTGACATTTGTTTTCATCATAAAAGAACCATCGAGACTTCCAGGTCTTGATTGGCCCCTTGATGCCCAGCTTATTTAAATATCCACAGAGTTTTTTTCTGGATGTTTCTCTGCTAGGTTTCAGCTGTACGTTTTCCAGTTCTCCAGGAGAGGAAACCACGTCTCTATCTTTCACTGAGGCTCTATTTCTGCTATTGTTGTCTGGATTTGACTTTACTAAATTGCCTAGAGCAGCAAGGGGACAAGCTCCACTTTCTGGTCCTTTCTTCATCTCTTTAAGGAAATAGATCAAAACAGGAATCTCTCTAGGTAAATAAGTAACAGCTGATCCTGATTATATCATCATTGTTACAGAACCTGCAACAAATAAAAAAAGAAGGAATAAGTTCAGGTCTGGTATATGACAAAAAAGTAGCTTTCAAACTACCCAACCAAGGTCTTCAACTCTACCTTCGTCATTACTCCCTTTCTTTCTCTGCTCAGATGACCTCTCTACATATCTGTTTTCTTCCTTTTTCATTCTTAAATTAGCCTGGACTAGCAACCAAGAAACAGTACCATAACCTCTTCAGTGAAAATTAAGTACAGCCTGCAGGCATATAAAATCAATAGCAATAACCACAGCATTTGAGATTTAATGTTAAGGAACAGTTGCAGAAAATATGGCAAGATAACAAGCTCTGGGGATAGGCACATACTCTGGTCAATGGTTGGAGGTAAGTGTGTCCTGGTATTTACACTGGATGTTCAGCTAATAATTTTCAGACCATGGAGTCTGGAGAAAAATCCAGCCTTATGCAGCATCCTTTTAAATAATTTGTTTAAGTATTGTTGTCAGAAAGCCTGTATGCTTTGTGTTAGTTCTTCATCCAGTAGGATGGATTCATATGATGGACTATGGACCAGAGAAAGTAATTCTAGGATCCTAGAAAAAGAGATTTGTTTGCTCAGTGGCCAAAGTAACCTCCTGGGTCCAAGGAGGAACACAATGTGCAAAAGAGAAAAACTAGGCTGAAGTGATCTGTGTAGATGTCTAGTTCAACTTCTCTCTCAGAGAAGGGACCAACCTAAAAGCTGTAGTCAGCTACTCAGGTCCACATTCAGATGAATTTTGAGCATATGTAAAAATGGCAATTTTGCCACATTTCTGAGCACTTGATTTCAAGTGCTGAACCATATGACAGGTGTGATATTTTACTTAGAGCTGCCAACACCCACAGCTCTTGTATAGAAAAAGCTAACTCCATACAAGTACCTATAAGTAATTTATTGCATTTTTGTGAAACTTTGGTTTCATACACTAACACATCTGAAGCAAATACATAAGCAAATAAATTCACGCAGTGTTAAGTTAGAGGGAATCTAACTGCAGATGCAGAACTACTGAACACAACATCCAGCTGTATGACAACATGTGAATGGAGGTAATACAACAGAACAAAAAGAGATACTGCCCAAGCTCAAACTCTGAGAAACAACTTATCCTCATGACCGAAAGAAAGCTTACCCATTCTAGTGCTTGCTAAGCACCATCATGTTTATTACTGCCCCCTTCTGTTCCCACATTAGCTTTATAGACACTCATAGATAAAGTTCACTCTTTTGGAAAGCTACTGAAATTCCTTTAGTTCACTTCCATGACCATGGATCCTGATGCTGAACACATTCATAAATGTCAACAACAAGCACCCTTTGTTAAGATGTTAACTCAAGCTTTTGGAACATCCAAAAGCTTCATTTCCGAGCTAATTTTGCCTGGCACAAATAAACTATCATCAGGAGGAGGAAACACTCTCAACTCTTGCAGACTCTGGAGCTTTTATGGCAGTAGCAACTATCTCCTGTAGTCTGAAAACTTCATTACATTTCTATCTCTGGCCTGTAGGATGGTCCCTGGGTCCACACCATGAACCAAGACCAATAAGCATTTTAGGTTCATACACCAAGTTATAAGCAGCCATGTCAGATCTGCATTGCAAAGCTCCCTAGATAAGACCTCACCTCAACAGAAGCAGAGAGATGTTCCTTGGAAGTCACCGTCTGCTGGCATAGAGCTATTGCAAGCACCAAGCAGGTAACCACAGCCTCCAACAAACCCAACAGCAACAGACAGGCGGCTCCTACTGCAGATTTTCTTCGGTCTAGTCGTTGCCAGGGAACAGTCTGAAAGATAGAGTTAGCCGAAAGCTGCGCTTACACTGACTCATCAAAGAAAACAAATCAGGTTGAACCGTGCACAAACCTCCCCGGAACTGCTGGTGTGAGCTGCACAAGGCAGCCCCCAGCAGCCCCTCCCCGTGCCTCTCCCAGGGCCGCAGAAGCGCCTCCCAGCCCAGCTGCGCCGCGTTGGGGCAGCGACGGCGGCTGGAGCCTGGCACGGGGCTGAGCCTGGCACCGCTTGTACCCGGCTGGGGCGGGGGAGCATCCGACCGGCTCAGGGGTCTGAAGATTTTGGGGTGCGGGGACCAGCAGCTCCTGCCGGGAATACCTGCGGCGGCCGCCGCCCCGCGCTTCCTNGCCCGGCGGGGCGGGGCGCGGGCGGCCCCGGGAGGGCTGCGGGGAGGGGGGAACGAAGCCCGAGGGCTGCGAGGTGGGGGATGCCTGCTGAGCCGCGGGGGGGAGTGGGGGGAAGGCATTTCAGCTGGCTGTCGGGAAGAATGATTCACCAGGGTGATGCGGGGCACATGGAAAGGAGGCAAGCCGAGAGAGGGACAGCTCGTGGGGTAGAGGGGACCCGCAAGTCCCGTCTGCTGGGAGTTCAAGTCTGCAAAACCACAGGGCGGTGGCTGCAAATCCGCTGCTCACCGACCGCACTCTGCAGTGCAAGAGCCACAGCTGTGCAGTCAGCTGGGGCAGCTCAGCTAAGACAGGCAAATTTCAATGGGTAAGAACAGTGATAATTTGGTAACATGAGAGACTGGAGGCTGATAGGATGAAGCTGAGCCAAAGGGTCTAGACTGACCCCTGAAAAAGCTTCTAGAAGACATTCTGTAAGGAATAGGAGTGTCAAAGACCATCCTAACCAAGTGGTGCAGGTTTTGGGGGGTAGTGGGGGATTGGAGTGCACAGCACAGCCAGGTTCACATGCTCTGTGGCAGCTGCCTTTGCTCCTGCCAGACCCTGCTGGGCTTGGCAGGTGCTGGACTGGCCTGGTAAGGCACTTCTTATGCCTGTATCCCCAGGATAAGGAGTCTGGATGGGTTAGACTTTCTCTGCATACAGTGATAACAGACTCTTGATAATTACCCATTTCTGTTGGTCTCAAGAAAGCCCTCTCCGAGTTTAGCCAGTTTTACCAAGTTTTCTCACTAACTTCAATCAAATTTAGTACTAGAAAAGCGAAAAACAAACTTAGGTGTCTCATGGGCCATCTTTCCACTGGCCTAAGCTGCTGAACTGTAACACGTGTGAAGCTGATTACAGCATGCAAAATCTACAGATTTCGTTAGCCAAAACTGATTTGTCCCAAATTTGTCTTGCCTCGGCATTTGGCCATTACACTGAATCACAGAATTGTTAGAATTGGAAGGGGTATCTGGAGATCATGTAGTCCAATCTCCCTGTCAAGGCAGAGTCACCTCGAGCAGGTTACGCAGGAACACATCTTAATGGAATCTTAATGTCTGCAGAGAGGGAGACTCCCTGGGCAGCATGTTCCAGTGCTTTGCCGCCCTCAATGTGAAGAAGTTCTTCCTCATGTTGAAGTGAAACTTCTTATGCTTTAGTTTATGGGCCTTGCTCTTAATTCTGTCACTGAGCACCACCAAAAAAAGTCTGGCACCATCCTCTTGGAACCTGCATTTGAGGTATTGGTATGTATATGTATGAGGTATGTATATGATGAGATCCCCTCTCAATCCTCTCTGGGCTAAAAAGGCTCAGTTCCCAGAGTGCCTCACAATAAGAGAGCTGCTCCAGATGCCTGAACATCTTTGTGGTCCTCTGCTGGATCCTCTCCAACAGCTCCTTGTCTTTCTCATACTGAGGATCAGTGCTGATAGAGTCTAGCTTCACTGGGAAAAAAGGAAAATGCGAAGGATATAACTATGATTGCATGAAGTCCTTGTCCCCCTCAGCTGCACCTGGAGGGAGGTGACAGAGTGTGACAGAAACGGTGGCATCAGGGCAGCACTGACCTATGTGAAGGCTGGCCTGGAAGTGCCTTAAAAGTCTCAGCTGGAGTTCTTCACTGGTTAGTACCAGCATGGCTGCAAAATAATCATTCTGCTCCCAGTGTCACTTTATACATTAGCACTGGCACAGGCATTGGTGAGGCAGCACACTGAGTTCAGTTGTGGGCCCCTCACTTTAAAAAGGACATTGAGGTGCTGGGGCAGATCCAGCAAAGGGCTACAAGGCTCCTGAAGGGTCTAGGAAACATGTCTAATGAGGAGCGACTGAGGGAGCTGGGTTTGTTTAGTCTCAAGAAGGCTCAGGGAGGACCTCATCACTCTCTACAACCACCTGAAAGGAGGCTGTAGCAAGGTGCGGGCTGGTCTCTTCTGCTGTGCCTGCAGTGAGAGGACAAGAGGAAATGGCCTTATGCTAAAACGGGAGAATCGGATATTAGAAAATAGTTTTTCCCTGTCCGCGTGGCCAGTCATTGGAATACGTTGCCCAGGGAGGTGGCCGAGTCCCCATCTCTGGAGGTCTTTAAGAAGTGNGCGGTGCTTCTGCCTCGGCGCCGAGCCCGGCACGGTCCTCGTGGGCTCTCAGTACGGGCTCGTGGAGCTGCGCCCCGCCGGGAACTCGGTGAGAGCCAGGGCTGCGGCTTCTGGGGAAAGTGCTGGTTCTTGCCGGAGTGNATTGGTGAGGCAGCACACTGAGTTCAGTTGTGGGCCCCTCACTTTAAAAAGGACATTGAGGTGCTGGGGCAGATCCAGCAAAGGGCTACAAGGCTCCTGAAGGGTCTAGGAAACATGTCTAATGAGGAGCGACTGAGGGAGCTGGGTTTGTTTAGTCTCAAGAAGGCTCAGGGAGGACCTCATCACTCTCTACAACCACCTGAAAGGAGGCTGTAGCAAGGTGCGGGCTGGTCTCTTCTGCTGTGCCTGCAGTGAGAGGACAAGAGGAAATGGCCTTATGCTAAAACGGGAGAATCGGATATTAGAAAATAGTTTTTCCCTGTCCGCGTGGCCAGTCATTGGAATACGTTGCCCAGGGAGGTGGCCGAGTCCCCATCTCTGGAGGTCTTTAAGAAGTGTCTGGATCTGGCGCTGGGTGACGTGGTTTAGTGTTTTAGGGGTTACAGTGGTAGGGCGAGGCTGACGGTTGGACTGGGGATCTTAAATGTGACTTCGAACCTTGACGATTCTGTGTGCAGCCACACAAGGAGCTGAGCTGCTGAGGAGTCAAAGCACTGGTTTTGTTGTCTAAACCACAACGCTCGCGGCTCCCGGGCCCGGCACACACCGCACGGCGCCTGAAGGAGAAGGAAGGGCCGCGCCACCAGCGACATGCGCGCACAGCGCCTGCGCGCCCGCGCGCCCTGCAGGAAATGGCGGCGTCGTGAGGGCCCGGCATCTGTCGCTCCCTCCGTGCGCCATNGCTGGAATAAAGCCTTTGTTCCTCCGCCAGCGGGAGCGCGCCTCTGTCTCCTGATGCGTCTCCTGCGTGGCGGTGTCTGTGGGCGCTTGGAACCTCCTGCTGCTCCCCGCCGCCTCTTGCTGCTCTGTCACCGTGCCTTGAGAGTCGCTACACTCTGATCGTGGTGGCTGATGAGGCTTTCTGTGCCTTCAAAATACTAAATCAGTGAACTTAGGAGAGTGGCTGTTTTGGCACGGGTAACTCGCGTGGTTTAGTCTTAAGCATGACCTTGGTTCACAAAACAGGACCAGGCAGTCAGAGGTGTAGTGAAGAATGCAGGAGGAAGCTTTTGAAACCTTCCTAAAAACCCGAACATACCGCTAAAGTAAAAAAAAAACTGCTACTGAGTCGCGAATTGCTGTTACAGCTGGGTTGTTGTCCTCTCGCTATGCAGCTCTGAGGCATCTAATTCCGTCAGTACCTCAGTTCTGAAGTTGACTTGATAGAAGAGCTTTGGGGTTTTCAAGAGATCTCATTTTCAAAGATTGCTGTACCTTAATGCACATCCAAGTGCTTTTTTTTTTAAAAATCTTTTTTGCACTGTGTCTATAAGGTCTAAATGTCCTGTCAAATGTACTGGGACACTTTAAGCAGCTACCGATAGACCTGTTAATGTTGACACTATGTGGGGAGGTATGAAAACGGGATTGAAGGATGGTTAGCAAGACAGATTGGACATTGTGGTGGTGTCATTTATTGTTTGCTTCCTTAGAGTTTTCTCAAGGTCTGGTACTTTTAACATAAGAGGTTCTTCATCGTTTCCTGTGGATAAGTGAAGACAAATACTTGCACATCAGCTGTTTCCTGGTGCAATTCACATACTCTCTTCTGCTGTTGATGCTTTGTGTAACTGCAGTAAATACCCGTGGATATTTACTGTCATTTCTGCAAAAACACCACTGAGGTGATGTGTAGTTAATAAGTCATTGGCCTCTCTGTATCAAGGTGACAAGAGAAGTTTCCTTGATTGAGGAGGGTTTCTTGCCCAAGGATGGAAGTGGCTGCATTGTGGGTGTTGAAGATCTTCCAGAGCAGGAATCCGTGTGCGTTGCTACAGCAACTGGAGACATCTTACTCTGCAGTTTGAGCACGAAGCAGGTAACATGGCACAAGAGGCAGTACTAAGGGATTTCAGAGGAAAGAATGACACTTGTAATTTCTCAAGGGCGCAGTTGTGTGCTGAGCTGTGGTTAGTCTCCCTTCTCTGGGCAGACAAGTTGATTTTTGTGGGAACCTTGTGCAGGATTAGGGACAGAATATACACTCTGTAAAAGAACTGGAATTGAAGTGATGGCTTGCCTGTCCACAGCCTCAGTGTTCTAAGTTTGCTCAGAGGGCTCTTGGCAAACACACAGTGGCACAGGATCTGATGGAGAGTCTAACAGAAACAGGATATTTTTGAGACTAGGTATGGAATAAAGTAATCCGTTCATAAATCACAATGTAGCTACCTCTTTATTATCAGTCAATCCAGAATACCATGTTGACATGACTTAACTGAAGAGAGGAGAAAGTGTTATGTGTTGTGATTTGAAGAACATTCAGAATGAAAAAAAACCCTAGAAAACATTAAAGGGAAACTGGAATAGCTGAGCAAATATGGCAGGAACTGAGATACTTGCTTTCTCAGTGTCAGACTTGTACTATCTTCAGCAAGACGCTTAAACACCACAGCACCACCCTCTCAAGTCTGAATCAGCTGCCACAATACCAGCCCAACAGTGCAGGTGCAGGTGGGCATGAGGTGACAGTGGTCTGTCTGGGTTAGCTGTAAGGTTGTGGTTATTTACAGCTTGGTTGTTTTGGTTCTTATTTGGCTTTGATTTGCAGATAGCACTTAAATATGCAATCATCTGTATCTGAAAAACATATCCTGTATGGCAACTTAAAACATGTCATAGGGGAAAAGAAATTAACGAAGTATGTGATACATGAGACTTTTCTTGCACTAATAGATGCATCAGATTAGGTTTAACTTCAGATTCCTTATATCAAGATTTTTTGGCTTACTTTCCTATTTTAAGGTTGTGTTCTTTTAGTGCATTCTCAGCACCAAGAAAGAAATCTTGAAGATTCCTCTGCTTGTTCTGAAACTCTTTGTACATGGGTGATAGTTACTTTGCCCATAGGTGCTGTCTCATTTTTTTTTTACCTGAAAAGATTGTGACTATCAAGCCTAATTCCTTGAATGACATCATTGTGCTATTTATCACAACAAATTATATATTTATTGTTCTGTTGCATGCATTTTGCAAATTGGGATAACAATGCATGGCAGAAGTTCTGTGCCACTGCTATTATATGCTCATGACAGCCCAGTAACACTGGCCCAGTTTATCATGATCTTTGAAGTTGGTGCATCTATATACAGTTGTCAAGTTCAGCATGCACAGGCTGATCAGAGTTTAACTACATGTTGGAATGCTCTAGGTAAGAACTATTATGTTTGTTTTGTGACTAAAGAATATTTACCAATGTAATCAGAAGCCCTATCAGGGAACACTTTTATTGACACTATATGTGCTGACATAAGACTGAGAGTTGCAGAATTTATTAAAAGTGTGTATGTAGAAAGGGTTAATCTTTAGATTGTCTGGGCTGTCATACATGAACATTCTAGAACCATTTTTATTTGTTCAACACAAAGCTGTAAAGTAAGATTTGTGACTTTTTTAAGTAGAAGGGATTTTCTTGCCTTGGTGACTGTTTTTGTGCTGAAATAGTGCTTCACTGATGTTCCTGCGCCTCTGTGATCTTATTTTGGTCTTGCAGGTGGAATGTGTTGGAAGTGTGGACAGCGGTTTGAGTACCATGAGCTGGAGTCCTGATCAAGAGCTTGTTTTACTTACAACAGGTATTAAGAGCAGCCTGTAAGCCTTCTGCCTTTAGGAGTGAAACTCATTGTGGCCAAAATGTAAAACACCGCTAAGTTTCATAGAGAAGACTAAAAAGGAAAGTTACAAAGCTGGAATTAGGAATTTAAAGCAGGAAAACACCTAGCTGATCCTATATATGAGACTTCATTTCATGATCCATGAGGTGCGTTAGTGATCCAAGCAGAAGCTGTTCAGGCCCAAAAAGCTGAGTTTTGTAGGAGAGTTATTAGTCTTTCAGATCTTTGAAGGAAATAGATTTGATCTTGCCTTTAAAACATGAAGAATCCTCCCTTATATCACCTATTTGATTTATTAGTAACAAAAACTGTTTCTTGGCCTTTGGTAGAAAGTGTATGTGTTATAGACCCAAATGATATATAGATGCGTCTCACCTAGAAAGTGAACTTAGCCTCAGACAAAAGAGAGTCATAGAATGCTTGAGGTTGGAAGGGAACTCCTCAGGTCGCCTATTCTAACCACCTGTTCTCGAGGCAGATTACCTAGAGCAAGTTGTGGAGGACCCTGCCTAGTTAGGTTTTGAATATCTCTGAGATCTGAAACTCCATAATCTCTGTGGACATCCTTTTGTCTGTGACCACCCTTGGAGTAAAAAAAATTTTCTTACTTTTTAAGGGAATTTTCTGTATTTTAGTTTCTGTCCATTGCCACTTGTGCTGTTACTCAGTGTGGCTGTGTCTTCTTTACTGTACCCCACCTGCCACATAATATATTTGCACACACCGATGAGATTCCCCTGGAGCCTTCTCTCCAGGGCAGTGGCTTTTCCCAGCCTTCCCTCATGTGACAGATTCTCCAAGCCCTTAATCATCGTGTGACCCTTTGCAGGACTCATACCAATATGTCCTTGTCTGTCTTGTACTGGGAAGCCCAGAAATGGAGTCAGCATTCTGCATGTGTCTCATCAGCACTGAGCAAAGAAAGCAGGATCACCTCCCTCGACCTGCTGGCAGCACTCCTAATGCAGCCCAGGATGCTGTTGTCCACCTGTGCAGCAGGGGCCTATTACTAGCTCATTTTCAACTTGGAAACATAGTTAGTTTTTTTCCCAAGCTGCTCTCCAGCCACTTGGTTCTCAGTCTGTTTTAATGCCTGAGGTTACTGTTTTCCATGTGCATGGCATGTCTTTTTTCTTCCTGAGCTTTATGAAATTCTGGACAGCCCATCTTGCCTACATGACAAAGTCCCTGTGGACAGCAGCACAATCTTCTGCTGTACCTGCTGCTTCTCCTAGTTTTGTGTCTACAAACTTGCTGAGAGTCCCATCCTCCAGGTCATCAAGGAAGATGTTAAACATCAGGAGACCAGGGGCACACCAATGGTGACTGACCTCAAGCTGCACTTTTTGCCACTTGATAGGAAACTTTTGAGCTTGGCAAGGTTTTCACTGTCATCTATGCCATACTTCATGAGTTTGTGATGATATTGGACACAGTACCAAAAGCCTTATTAAAGCCAAGATAAATGAAATCCAGTCTTCTCCCCCTATCCACAAGCTAGTGATCTCATTGTAGAAGGCTTTCAGGATGGTCACACATGATTTCCTCTTCATAAATCCATGCTGACTGCTCCCAGTCACCACCTTGTCCCCCATATCTCAAGAGAAAATGTTTCATGGTGCCCAGTTGTTGTTTGGAAGGTGAAAAGAACTTGCTAAGGTTAGGCCAGAAAGCATGTTTTTGAGAGGAAAGACTTGAAAGTCTTTCTATGTTCCAGTTTGAGATTTTGTGTTTTGCAGGATGTGTTCGCTGTAGAACTGTGTATTTTCTATTTTCAGGCACATGACTGAACAATAGGAAACACAGGGAAATACTGAGTATTCATTTGCTGGAGATACCATTACCAATACTGTATTTAATGTGTGCCCTGCAGGTCAGCAAACACTCATCATGATGACAAGGGATTTTGAACCAATTGCTGAGAAGCAAATCCACCAAGATGACTTTGGGGAAGGTGAGAGGTGCACTGAAATGAAGCTGCCCTAACTGATGTCATTGATATGTTGTAGACAAGTAGAAAATAAGGAAATGGAGCTGAACACTTTTGGGCTTAAGGGGACATTTTAGAATGTAATGCTACTGAACAGCTGAAGAGGAAAGTCTGTAGTTTTACTTGTCAGCATAAATTTGAGTAAGCTCCTTGTACTAGAGGACTTTCTGGGTATGTAACTTTCCTGCAGGTTTGTAGAATGAAATTTGGAGGGAAGGTGTAGGGAAGCTGTAGTTGGGTGCTTGGTGTACAGTACTGCTGTAAATCTTCCACTACAATGATTATTTCTTCCTCAGGAAGGTTTGTTGCTCTTGGCTGGGGTAAAAAGGAGACACAATTCCATGGATCAGAAGGGAAACAGGCAGCACGTCACAAACAGATGGTATTATGCTATTTTTTTTGTGTCAAGCCCATGCTGTCTCTGGGAAAATTTGTATAAAGAGAGTTTGTGTTATTCCTGTGGTGCCAGTTTCCCACCACCTCTCTGGTAGTTCTCTTCATACACTGCTTCTGTCTGTTCTTGTTACCTGAAATCTTGCATTTTTATCCTCCTCCTAATTCAAGAAAGCAGCTGGGACTACTTACTACTTTTTGTACAGAGCTCAAAGCAGGAAGATTTGCAAGCACTGGTGCTTGCAAAGGTAAACTCTCTTCAGTCAGCATGACAGATTTTGCTAAATGTGTGCTGTATACTAAAGTTGTTCACATGAGCAAGAGAAATAGCATGCAATGTAGATGAAAGGAGCAGAAATAGCACTAGTTGGAACTCCCAGAATGCCAGAGTAGGAGGATTTGGGCTACCTGAGCATCATCTGTGAGGTAACTCCTTGTGTCTTCTTCACGTTTTAACTTTTTGCTCCTTCGTCTGACACTTCTATTTGGATCATATTTTCTTTACTTTTTGTTCTGTGAAAAGTCAGGCAGCTAAAAATGCTTCTCCTCTGTGTTTAAATTTCAAAATTAAAACTGTTCAGTTAAATTGGTTACTGCTGAAACCTGGCAGGCTACAATACAGACGTGAAATGTGACCTATTTCAGCTTTGCTGTCAGGACAGACAGGCCAAAGCTTGTCTGTACGTGGGAAAATGTGCCTAGATTGGGAAAGTTAGGCTTTTGAACAGCCGCCTCCTTATGTGTATTCTGTTGAAATTTTTTCCTGTGTTCTGTAAAGAACGTATTTGCCTTAAAGATTACTACTTCTTATCCCAACTTTTGTCTGCCATACAGACTGCCTGCATGGCATGCCTTTCTCTTTCCAAGGGGTTGTGACTCCCAGCATCAATAATGAACAAATCTCAATTCACTCGTGTCCATCCTGTGCTCAACTGGTCTGTAAGTAGAGACCCCAGTGGAGGGAAAGAATAGTGTGTGATCATGTGAAGAGACAGTCATATGCGCTTGCAGGAAGAGCAGATTAAATTAGTTCAGTTTTAATTCTAGTATTTTCTAAAATAACATTTTGAATAATGAATTTTTAGCTTTGTAGCCTTGACATTTTAATGGATTGATTCCATTAGAAGGCTCTTCAAAGAGCAGTCTGTTTAGACAACTGTTGCTTTCCCAAGCTTTGATGCAACAACTCTCTTCTATGTGACTTCAGGAAGTGTTGCCGACTTCAGCCTGGGACGACGGCTGGCCTCGGGTGACATGGAGAGGAGATGGGCAGTTTGTTGCAGTGAGTGCTGTCTGTCCAGAGACAGGTATGGGACCAAACTTCTCTGGAATAGCAACATGTGTAAGGGCTTCTTAAGCAGAATCTAGGCAAGGTGAGAACTGGCTGCTGTTTGTGGTTTCTTGGCCACTTAAAGCAAGATGAGTGGAGCTCCTCGATTGCTCTTTTCTCTGTTCTGATGTTCTCAGAGGCCTTTTGTAGACATGATCTTTCAAACACTTTCTTTGCAGTTTGCTTCTCAATTCAGTGAGATGTCAGGAGAGGATACTGCTGTGTAGATACTATCTGAACTGCTTCCTTCACCAGTATTAAATTACTGCTCAAGCTTTAGGCAATATCAGATAGGGTCTCGGTGCCAAATAAATGAATCTGTTTGGGTTGTAATACCCGTTGTCTCTCATACTAGCAATTTAGCATTGCACATTGTTTTTTTCAGTAGTGGTAAATACTTTTTCCCTTGGTTTTGCCCTGAAGTCAAAGAGGTGATGAACATGTGCATTTCTTGTAATACTGTAACTGATATCTTCCGTGATAGATATTACGTCTTGAACAGTTTAAATGTGTTGATCAACATACTGAACTGCACCAAACTGCACTGCTCTTGTACAAGTTTTGGCTTTTACCATCACTACTTCTGATTAGTGAGGATCTTGAATGTATAGAAAGATTTTAATGTTTTCGTGGTGATAGCTGGAGGGGGAAATGAGTATGGCTGAACCACATCAGACTGAAATTCCTAACTTGGTTCCTTTAGTCATTCAGTTACTAGGGAGAACTGCCTGAAAATAAGTTTTTAGCCCTCAAGGTAGGAGAAATCTCCTTTTTATTCAGGTGCATCAAAATTTGCTCTTCTGCCCTTATAGAATTAGAAAGTCTCTTCCCAGTGTTTTCCTAGACCTTTGTCTCATTGCTCTCTCAACCTGTAGGTGCTCGGAAGGTCCGGGTATGGAACAGAGAGCTTGTGCTACAGTCAACAAGTGAGCCTATCTCAGGTTTACAACAAGCACTCTCCTGGAAGTGAGTAATAAAGCAGTCTACATGCTGCGCACGGTGCTGCTTTTTATTAGCTGGTCACAATCTTTGATCAGCATCCATATAATTTCTTCTGTGTCTGTTGATTTTTTCCAAAACTTGAAGAAAGCTGCCTTCTGATTCAGCATGAGGAGAAGTGACCCTTTAAACCTTGAAAAGCCTAATACTTGCATTACATGTGGGAAGAAGGGCTGGATTCTCTGCATGGTGTCAGTGTCAAGGGGGTTGGAACTCAACTGTATAAATAGGAATATTATAGGTCCCTTTGCCAGTGCTGACATTTGCTTGCTCACTTGAGGATATCATGAGCTCTGGAAAATGTCTGTGCTGGACCTATGACTTCCCATGCTGAGGAAAACACATCCCCTGCTGCCCCTTTAATGGAGAAGTTATGAATGATTGTTGTTTAAAATGACAGGTAGTCCTTGTCTGAGCAATGACTTTTCACTTGGCTCTTTTTTAAGGCCATCTGGAAACCTGATAGCATCGACACAAGAAAAACCCAACAGACATGATGTGGTTTTTTTGGAGAAGAATGGACTTCTTCATGGTGAATTCACACTCCCATTCCAGAAGGGGCAAGTCAAAGTAAGTTCTGCGTCTGGGCTTCTTTGATGAAAGTAATGGGGATGATGACTAGCTCTTTTGTAGATTCTACGAGGAAGTTTTTAACTTAACACTTGGTGCCTGTCCTAATGGAAGAAGTGACCTGAAAAGAGAACAGTGAAAAAGCCTATGGAGAAGATGCAATGCCTTTTGCAAGCATACAGTACAGAGACACATAGTATAGGGTGATTGTAGCCCTGGGGTGCTTCTGGGCACTCTATACTTTCTGTCAGGCAAATGATTCAGAAGTGCTATTCAGCATGTCAGCTGTTGCAAGACAGAGGTCAAATACTCGCATCCCAAATCAGAAACGTGAGAAGCTACTGATAGGATGTTATTCCAGCTTCTGCCTTTGGATGCTGAGAGATATTTTGGCAGATGCTTTCTTGGTGCCAAGGAGAGGAAGGAACACTCTTATGTTTTTGCCCTCTTGATCTGTGAGGTTTTAAGGATGCATGGCTCCAAGTGTCAGGAGCTTTGCAATACACAAGGGCTGTGTTTGTCCATTAACCCGTGCACCTTACATTGTTGAAGATGAGGAACAACTCCTGGTCTTGCTAACAAGTTGGGAGCAACAGTATCAGTAAGAGCCACGTTTGTTTCTGCAGGTTAATGAACTGCATTGGAATGCAGATTCTACAATCTTGGCTATATGGCTGGAAGACTTGAAGGTGGAAAACTCCAACCCAAACAGTTACGGTGAGAGCACTATGGGAGGCTCTGGCTCCTAAGCTTGCCTGCAGATGTGGTCAGCAGTGGGTACTTAGCTGCAAGTTAAAAGACACTGTGGATGCTTACCGGTAGCTTTGAGACCGCTGTGCAGGTGTCATGGTTTAACCCCAGCCAGCAGACAAGCCCCGTGTAGTCACTCGCCCACTTCCACAGCAACAGGATCTGGGAGAGAATCAGAAGGATAAAACCTAGAAAAGTCATGGGTTGAAATAAAGCAGATAAATAGGGAAAACGGAAACTGCACACACCAAAAAAAACAAAGCAAGGAATTAATCCACTGCTTCCCATGGGCGGCCAGGTGTTCAACCATCTCCATCACTTGTAATGGTTACTTAGGAAGACAAACACCACCACTCCCCCTTCTTTTTTCCCTCCCCCCCCCACTTTATATTCTGAGCATGACGTCATATGGTCTCCAATATCCCTTTGGTCAGTTTGGGTCACCTGTTCTGGCTGTGTCTCTTCCGAACCTCCCATGGACTCCCAACTTCCTCACCAGCATGGCAGTATGGAAAGCAGAAAAGACCTTGGCTCTGTATAAGCCGTGTGTGCCTGTGTGCTCAGCAATAACAAATACATCTCTATATTACCAACACTGTGTTCAGCACAAATCAAAAGCAGTCCCATACCAGCCATTGTGAAGAAAGTTAACTCTACTCCAGCCAAAACCAGCACAGCTGGTCAGGAGAGACTGGTAGTTCAGCCTGAGTTCAAAGCATCTTCCACACTGCTGTAACTGAAAGTGGTATGAATGGAATGCTAAAGGTCTGAGCCCTTCATAAAACAAGGATACGTTCTCACAAGGGTAGCTCAGTGAATTCTATGATTGCCTCTTCAGCACAAAGTCTGTTGTTAAGCTTTCTTGTTCTGGGTGTGCTGTGACACAGCTTGTGGACTGAAGGCCAGAACAATTATTTTCATTGCACTTAACTTAATCTTAGAAGAGCAGTGGTGTTGGAGAGAAGGGGTTTGACCTGGGTCTCAAGTACCAGTCTGTAGTAACCATTTGTTTTTCTTACAGTTCAGCTGTGGACCATGGGGAACTATCACTGGTACCTGAAGCAAAGTCTACATTTTGGTAGCTTGGAGGAGAATCAGTTGGTGTCACTGCTATGGGACCGAGAGAACCTGTATAGATTACATATACTCTGCCAGGGTTGGCATTACCTCTCCTATGACTGGCATTGGACCACAGACCATGGGGTGGGAGAGAATAGTCAACATGTGGCAAATGTGGCTGTCATAGATGGAGGTAAGCAGTGGGACAACATTACAGCTCCAGTTAGAAGAGCTGGCATAGCATTTTGTGTGCAGGCTGGATGAGATTATGGTTCTTTTATGGTTTTTTCTATAAAGCTGTTAGTGAGAGGATCCGTGTAATTGGTGGAAGCTCCACAGGTGGCTCAGTGAAGTGCTAAGAGCACAGGAACTGTTTTCCTGTAACATTATTTCTACTACCAGTAAAAAACCCAACAAGAGCCTCACTAACATTTGGACTGGGGTGCAGCTTGGATTTTCTTCTCTTTTTTTTTCTGCAGATAAAGTGCTTGTCACAGCATTCCAGCATGCTGTGGTGCCTCCACCCATGTGTACCTATGAGCTCCAGCTGCAACAGGCAGTTAATCAGGTTGCATTTCACACAGATCCCAAGCATAGTGGGGACATGGCTGTCCTGGATGCTGATAACAGGATCTCCGTGTACAGATACGGTGAGAGCATGTTGCACAGCCTTGTTAAAGGAAACCCTGTGTTCCTGAGACCAGTACTCTAGGGGACTAGTAAGGCAATGGTCACTCAAACCTTTAGTAGATAGGAACGAGACATATTTGGTTTAATTGTGGATTCGAGCTCTGCTCTCATTTCCAGTGGTTTGGGTGACACAGAAGCATTTTGGTGGTGTATTGACTGTGTGAGAAGACAGTGTTCAGCACTTGACTATGTACTTTGCTGGTAATGTGCCCCTGACTAGCTTCAGCTTGAGTGCAGCACGTGGTGTCTTGCATATTCTCTTCTGATGGCATGTTGCTGCTCAGCACTGAAGTATCTAAGAAGCTATCTGGAGCACCCAGCACTTCCCAGAGCAGTCCTCCATGCAATATGCTGTGAGGAAACAGCTGTCCCTGTTTTGTACTGTAACATTGCAGGGTAACTGTCTGCTTCAGGGTGAGTGTCAACGGGAATTACGTGTTGGCTGTACAAGTAGGGATGGCATTTTTTTACTTCTTTAATCATTTCATGTAGCATCTACTTTCGGTAAGATGGAAGGGGGCTCTATTGGTAGGATCTCTAAACTCTGCTTTGTGTTTTCTAGGACGGAGTACAGGGAATGACCCTACTGTCAAGTTTGGAGCTGTGGGTGGAAATGGATTTAAAGCAGCTGTGGAAACACCATACCTGGATAAAATATACAGGTAATATAGAACTAGTACAGCTGCAGTGGGAAGAAGAGGGTTGTGCCTGGCTGGCTGCTTTAGAGGTCACAGCTCCAACCGCTTGTCTCAAGATTTTTAAGGTTGTCAGATAACATGGTTTCATTTTGTGGACAGTGGCTGCAACTAGTGCTGAGACTGAGGTTTCTGTCTAGTAGAAGAAGTGACTGTAAGTGACAGCCCTGAGATAGCCCTTCCTGTGCCCAGTGCTGCACTTGGTTTCTGGGAGCAGGAGCACAAAGGAATGGCTGTACAGTGACCACACCCATGATCATGGCACAATGAGAAACCAAGTTGCTTGCATAGCAGGGACAGTGACAAGAATAAAAATCCCACCCTGCTCTCTCATTTGTTCCTAGAGCAGTTGTCATGAAAGTAGTATTAGCTAGGAAAAGCAAATGGGGCTCACTAGTTCTCATCCTTTATCTCCAACCCAACCTGTGGCAGGATTCATGTTTTGGGTATCTGTTTTTCTGCACTGGAGCCCTCCCAGCCATGCATGTGTGAACAGCCTGGCTATGCCTAGGAAGACCTTTGCCTCTCCAGGGAGGTGGCCTACTGAAATCAAGTTCTATTTGCTTCTCAGTCTCTCTTATTTTGTGACAGAGTTGATGTGTGCAGTGACAACAGTGAAGTGATGAATCCTCTGGGGCTCCGATTTCTCACCTGGCTGCCAGATGACAGCTTCCTAATGGTTGGTCAAGGTCATCATGCTGCTCAGTCTGTCCTTCACCATCTGACTGCAGTGCCTCATGTGACTGAAGCTGAAAAACAGTGCCTGAATTTACGGTACTAGATATCTGTCAGTTGTGGCTGAAGTCTGAAAACACCTGTGGACAGTGCCTAGAAGGAATTAAGTCTCTTAGTGGACATGCATCCTGGAGGTCATGGGTTGGGAAATTTGGCCCTCTTCATGCGGGAGACCCAAACAGCTCATTAAGCTGCCTACTGGTCAGCACTTGTGTGTAGCCCTAATGCCTACACCCAGCCTAGACAAGTGTGCATGCTAACATGCCTATGTAAGTACAGGATAGCTCTGTTCCTTTGATGGAACATGACAATGAATTCCTCCAATCTACCCATTGCCCACCACTATCGAGGTCCAAAAGGGGACTAGTACACCTTGTAACTGCTGTCCTGCTCCTCTGTCTCACCTGCTGGTCTTTGTGAGGCCAGTTGAATTAAAACCAGGTTACAAAAAGAAGCCACCTGGAGTACAAAAATACACTTCCCAAAGAGGTCCAAAGAGTTGCTTTCTAGAACACTGAGACAGCAAAAACAGGCTGATTTACGTATGAACTGTAGAACAGAATGAAAGAAGTGTGGGTTTGCAGAGTGCTGCAGGCACCAGCACAGTTAGGCAAATGCCTGTTGGCTGGAGTTGCTGGTGGTCTGTGGTGCCAATGTCAGCTGACATAGGTGTGAAAAGACTGGAGAAGATGCTTACATGTCCATGCTGGAAATATGCATCTTTCCATCTGGCCACAAGAAAGGCAGTTATCTAGGTGTTGAGCATATTGCCTGTGACTGATGTTCGGTGTTTTCCTCTGTCTTGCTTTAGGTTGTCTGTGCCTGTAAATGGAGAAGTGATCAGCCTGTATTGCAGCCCAGTGACCAAAACCGTAGCTTTGCAGCTGGCTGATAGACAGATCCTAAAATACCTCTGGGGTAAGCTGGGCCCTGTTAAGGTACCTGGTCTTAGACATGGTTACTACAGATTTCTTAGAAGATTGAATGAGATGATTTGACTTTCAGGGCTCTTGCTGGGTATTTGGTGCTGCCTTTCATGTCTCCTCTGCTCTTAGAAATGGGCTGAAATTAGTGACTTGTGTCAGAAAGCAATTAAGGTTATTAATTTTTTTTTAATGTGCATATATATATTTATATATGTGTATATATTTTTAAATATATATATTTACACACATATATGTAGGCACACACGTGGCAGTCGGTCAGTACTGAACTTCATCATCGGTACTTCTCTCTCATTCCACCGTGGAATAAAGGTGCTAATTAGCTTCCAGAAGTTCCTGCCTTCTTGTCCTCGAGTCTGAACTTCTGTGCCAGCATTGCTCCCATCTGTCAGATAGTCTAGCTTATTCCCAGCTCTGGTTTTCTTGAGATATGTGTCATGTGGTGTTAATGTCTGAATTTTTGATTTTCTGGAAAACAATTCAATCTTTGCTCCTTAGAGGCTTCTACTCCAGTCCTTGAGCCCTGGCGGACGAGCAGTGGCTCTGCTGTTCAGTTCCCCTACCCTTGTGTGCAGATTTCTATCATGAGGATCAGTGGTGAAGTAAGTGAGACTGTGAACTGATTAGATTCCCTACTCAGTTGTTCTGTGTGTCAAAAAGTGTACCATGGTCCTCTGCCCAGGGTCCAATGGGGCCCTGTGCTGAGCTGAGACCGTATCTTTCCTTGCCTTCTAAAGCATCTCTGATGGATTGCAGTTAACACCCAATCACCCCAATCTGGACTACAATGACTAATGTCATTAAAGAGTGAGAAATTTCAGATTGAAAATTTCCAGCAGTCACTGCCATGTTCTTTTTGAAAGGAATATTTTGCTCTGTTTTATATGGACTGAATCTATTAGCAAATGTGGCTGCACTGAGTTACTGCAGATCTCCTGCTACTGGTGTTTCCTGTTGGTGATGGTTTCTTTATAGTTACAATAGCTTTAAGAATGAATACCTATTTTGCTGATAATTTCAGGGTTTCTTTTCTTCAGTGTGCTGAAGAAAAAGCTTTCTCCAGGTGACTGCTACATGAAGCTGCTTTGATGTGCTCTGTACTGCTGCTTTTCCTCTGTATTTTGGACCAAGTGCTGCTGAATAGAAAAACCTAAATTTCTAGTGTGGTTTCTGCTTCTATTTTGTGACTGTGCAGTTACAGGGTAGGCCAAGCTGGGTTTCCAGCCAACAGTGTTTAAAGATGTTTAAGTTTAGTCCTCCTGGAATAAAGATTGTATGGCATCTGGTCCAGTTTCTCTAAGTAATTCACATGAGATACTTGTTACCTAATTTTAAGGTATTTCAATCCAGTGCTTGTCAGTGTTGTGAAATACTGGAGGTTTTAATGCTGATAGCTCATAGTTATCGTCCTCTTTATTTATAGGAGATGATCCTTGGTCTCACAGATCGATGCCGGTTTTTTATTAATGATGTTGAGGTATGAGAATTTTTGTCCCTCATTGTATCTCCTTTTCCTCTGCTGAAGGCAGCTTTACTGTTCTGATCTATATAGTGAAAAACTTCATTTTTCTACAGGTTGCTTCCAACATCACCTCATTCACAACATACAACGAGTTTTTGTTGGTGACAACAAACTCCCATACTTGTCAATGCTTCTGCTTAAAGAACTTACCAGTGAAAGGTAAATATCAGCACTGTTTGCCTGCTGCTGGTAGCTCATGGCCATTGTCTTGGAAGCACAGGATGTCCCCAGATTCCCCAGAGGAACTGCTTAAGAGGCAAGAGTAAGGGAGCTGCTTTCAGAAATCTGTCAGAGAGCAAGCAGCACAGGGAACTGACTTGTGTATCACATGCTTCTCACAGGAAGCAGTACTTGTCCTGTAATTATTGACCCTTCACTGTTTTCAACAGCTTAGCCTTCCATGCCTGAAAACAGAACGATCTGCTATTTGAGGGTATGTGGTAAAGAAGGGATCACTGTAGAAAGAGTTTCTGGTGGTATCTGGCTATGAGAAATAATATGACTTTGGTAAAGGCAGGATGACAGCTTAGTAGTGCTTTACATCTTTCAGTGCTGCACTCATCTGCTCTGTTGAGCTTTGTGATCCTGTTGCATAGAGGACATATTGAGCTTTGTGTACAGGTGCAGCAGTGATTAGCACTGAGAAGTTCTCATCCTGTCAGGAATTGTTGAAGATCACTGGTGTATTGTTGACTCAGTTGGTCCACTACAAACTCGCAGGGCTACTTTGGAGGCCCTTATTTGGGCACTGTGCTGCAGTGTGCTGCTTGTATTGATAAATACTTTGTCTTCAGCCCTTCAGGCTGGCCTGAGCAGTGCTACTGCACCCAACAGTGAGACCCTGCGCAAGGTGGAACGAGGTTCACGAATCGTCACTGTTGTTCCCCAGGACACAAAGGTTGTGCTGCAGGTCAGTGCTCTGCTCGTGTCTGCTGAGGTGTGTAGGGGGCCATCTCAGTGGGCCCCAGCCAACCTACAAACAGTGTGTGCAGTGCCACAAAGCTGCTGCCCTGTAGTGCTGCAGCACAGAGCCCCACGAATCTCTAGCTGCCTGGCTGGATGCAGAGGGATTCGGAGCATGCCTATGGGAGTTAGGTTCAGCATAAGCAGCTGGGTATGTACAGAACTGGGAAGGATGCTTCAAATTCCTAATGGCTGAGATAGCATAATGTTATATATTGTGGCTTCTCAGCATAAATCTCACACTCACTTCCCAGTACTTGCTAGCAACCCTCCATTAGCTTTGACATTAAGTTTGTCTGAAATACTTAGCTAACTCTTCAGAAACAGAAGAGATTCACAGAATGGAGAAAGATGTCATTTGAGAGGCACCACTGGAGGTGTGGATCCTGACATCCTCCCCAGAGCAGGGCTAACCTGAATAACTTGGTCAGATTGCTCTGGATCTTGCCTGGATCCGTGGAGTCCAGCCTCCTGAGGAAGGAGTGTTTCTGAACTGAGAAGAATACTCAGATATTTTTCCACAGTCATTGTAATTGTAATTGCATGTGAACAAACAGGCCCGTGCACCTGCAGGTAGCAGACAGGCCTAGAAAATTGGCTAGTCCTCACTTTGCCTACAGTGTAGGCAGAGTAACTAAAAGTAAATAATCATATGTGTCTTGCGTTACAGATGCCAAGAGGAAATCTGGAGACTGTTCACCACAGAGCTCTGGTTCTTGCGCAGATTCGGAAGTGGCTAGACAGGTAAATGGCACTGGTGTATTCTGGTCCTCCCTATCCAAGTCTGAGCTGTTAGAGTCTGACTGACCTGGAAAAGAGAGAAAGGCTAAACTTAGGGAAATTGACCCTGTTGGAGAGAATGAAAATGTTTCTGGGGCCACCAGCTAGAAGTCTATCTTTCAGCAGTGCCAAATCCTTCTCATTTCACCACTGAAGGGCTTATTAGATGTGCTGAGATGGTGCAGGTGGAAGAAATACTCGTCTACTCGATTCTCCAGATACCTCAATCACTTCATGGTGAAGCTGGCTGTTTTTTGTTTTTTACTGAATTCATTTACATTGAAATTTTGTGAAATGGAAATTGATCCATTAGGTTAAAATGTAGCACTGTCTTTTAATGAGGAAAAAATAATGAAAGTTCTGTATTGCTTCATCAACCTGGAATACTGGTGTGTCCCAGTGCAGGGCCTGGCAGCAAACAGTAGTGACCTTTCACATAATTTCTGGAAGGCAATCTACATGGCTTATTGCATAGGATGTTCTCTTCCCACTGGTTCGGTGCTTAGCTCTAGTCAGTTGCCTTATTTGTGGGTATTGTGTCTTACCCGCTATCTAAACTGTCCAACTCGACTCATTCCTTCAGGCTTATGTTTAGGGAAGCTTTTCAGTGTATGAGGAAGCTGCGAATCAACCTCAATCTTCTCTATGATCACAATCCCAAGGCAAGTATGCACAGTCTTATTGTGGTGTTTGCCATACTAACCTACCCTGGAATCCCTTACTATTGAACACTGGGCTTAAAGGAGTAGATGGTGCTGTCGTTTCTGCTTTCAGCAGAGCTGGTTGCTCTGCACTGCGACAGCATCATGCAGGCAGATTGGATTATCATTTCCTTCACCCTGTACTTTCAGAGATCTCTGAATTTGTTCTTAATGTGTCAAGAATATTCAGAATAACAGTTGTAATACTCCATTTCAGGCATTTCTGGAAAACACAGAAACCTTTATCAGGCAAATAGATTCCGTGAACTTTATCAACTTGTTTTTCACAGAACTAAAGTGAGTATAATTCTGCAAATGGAAGCACTTATGTGGTCAGTGGTGGTACATTATTTTGTCAAAATATTGACAGCTCTTCAATGTGGGTGCAAGGAGTCAGTCAGAAATCTGGCATTTTGAGTCATAAAGGCTTGAGGAAACTTAATAGTTTCAGGGATAGTGTGTCATCTTGGGAATTCCAGCTTGCAGGCAGCCACTAGATTTTTACAGCAAGGAATTAGTACATTGTCTGACTGCTTTGACTTGTCTGTACAGTGGTAAACAAGAACAGAGAAAGTTTTGTTCCCACATAAAGAGGAGTAAAACTCACTGCTTGCTTATCTAGAGTCTGAGGCCAAGATACTTGTTTGAATTCCCAAAATCAGGTCCCCTGACTTTTTTCTTAAAAGCTGACTGATGAAACTTTAAGGTGTTAGTACCTTCAAAACTTCAGAAGCTCACTTGAAGTAAGTAATTGTTTAGGAGGTGGAGGTATCACTTAGCTGTTCTTTTCTTTGCAGTTTTGAGCTGACCAGAAATAATAGCAAGTGGCCTATTTTTCAGAAGTGTTCAGTGGATAAATCCATAGTGGATTTAGTAGAAGACAGCTGTGTCTTGTACATCTTGCCTTTTGATTTTTTGTGCAACTGAAGTAGTTCTGACCAGTTGGGGTTTTTTTAATGCCTCTCTTGGCTGACAATCACTTGAGACTGATGAGGGATTTTGGAGAGCTTTCTGGTAGTGTGGTAGGTTGTGTGTCAATACTGCATGACATAGCAATTTTGTTAAGTAGTTAGTTTCTACATGCCTTTGTGTTTCTTCATGTTGTTACCTTTTTTCTAGGCTTCGTGATAGGTGGTGATGTTATTCACGTTATCTGTTTTTATTTAGAGAAGAAGATTTCACAAAGAGTATGTACCCATCCCTGAATGGTAGCTGTGATACTCAACCACACCAGCATCCTGATCAGAAAAAAGTTAACCTCATATGTGATGTGATGAGAGTTGCCATGGAACACATTGACCCTCAAAAGTGAGCATTTTCTTGTTGTAGGTGAAGGGAACCATTAGAGAGATATCCAGTAAGTAATTAGCAGAAAGCAAAGCTGTCTTTGACATCAGTTACTTTGCATCAGGTTCTTTGAGGTGAGCTTGTGCTCCGCAAAACTTAGGTATATTGTACCTTCTGTCTACTGAGAATGCTGTCCTGGGAACCACAACATCTAATAATTCCACAGATAGCAAACCATTTTTTTACTACAGAATTAAAATAATAGATGCAGGATGCTTATAAAGGTTAAAGAAATACGCTCAATTTAGGATCAGTCTGTGTGGTATGGGGTTGGAGAGACATGAGCAAGATTCTCATCTCAGTGAGCTGCTGACTGTTGGAAAGTTTTGCAAAGATCCGAGCTGTCTGTTGGAGAGTGAATTGTTTTGTAAATCATCAGCTACATAGTTCTGAATTGTTACCTTTTGGACGAAAGGGAAGAGGGTGGGAAAATGGGGTAATAGCATTGGTTAGTGAAACAGTGTTAAAGCATTGGCAGTTTACATGATAAACAGCGGATAGAGGAGCAACAAGTGGTGACTTGATGCTGAGCCCCGAGAATTTAGACACTTTTCAGCAAACTGTTTCAGAAAACAAAGCATCTCCTTAGCTGGGAAAGCTATTTTGAAATAGTGAGTATGAAGTGTAGGAAAGTATAAATAATGTCCCAGACATTTTTGTTTTATAAAAAAGACTATATTCATGCTCAATTTCCTTTTGAAAACCGTGTCCAGCTATCTGTATGAACTTTCAGAGGGAGGTGGTGTTTTCTTCATTATGCTGGCTGAAATGGTAAGGAAGCTCATTGTACTCAAAACATACCTTCAGCTTTGTGATGTGTTTGGGGAGACATGCTGAGTAGAAAAGTCTTTCTGGTATGTTCTGTTCTTTTCCCATGTTTCCTGCCTGCCTTTACAAAGATCATAGTGCCTGAGCAGTTTCTTCTTTTTTTTTTTTTTCCTGAACCGTAAACTAGAACTTGCACAAAACTGTGCTAAAAAAGGGATAAGCAATGTTTGCCTTCTCACTTTTTCTTTCAATGTTTCTCTTTTCTTCAGATACTGCCTATCAATACTGACAGCACACGTAAAGAAAAGTCCTCCAGAACTGGAAATTGCTCTTCAGAAAGTTCGTGGTCTTCGAGGTTTTGTATCAGGAACTCAAATGTTTTGAAAATGGGTGATTTGCAGGAGCTTTCTGTTAAGGAAACTTCCCTGTCTGACCATCCAGGAGCCACTCTGGCAGTCATTCTCACACTACCTAAGCTGAGACTGAAGCCCCTTCACAGCTACACACCTCACACTCTCACCAGGTTTCCTTACCAGCTCAACCCCAGGTTTCTCATACCAGAGTCCCAGACATCCAGATTTTTAAAATAATTTAATCTTGGTGCAGTAACTAAATAAAAAAATAACAGGTTGAACTGGTGCCTCTAGAGGGGACCCTGAACAAAGGAACCCCAAGCCCTGTGGGGCTTTTATAGCTTCACAGACTATCGCTGCAAAACTGTTGGTCCTTGGCTCCCTCTGTCTCTGTGTCTGGTCCCCTGGCTGGGCCACAGGTCCCCAGGCCCAGAGGGCTGGCAGTTCACAGCCTCTTGTCTCAGGCTTCTGCCACCCAAGAGCTCAACCTGCAGCTGCACACCAAGCTACTTGAATGTATTCCTCAACATTTTGGTTTGTCATCATGATTCACTCAGAAAATCATTTTAAGGTGACTATTTATGAAGTCAGACAGAAAACAAATATACTTGAAACTGGCTGTGTGTTTAGGTACAGCAGTATATTAGCTAAGATACACTGCTGTACATGCCCTCAGCTCATCCTTTTATCTAGATATGTCAGCAGATGGCCCAGAGCTGGACCTATTTTCAGTTTCCAGTCGGAACTCTAGTTCTGCAAGCATGGAATAGGAAGTTCCTATTCTGAGTCCTGGCGTCTTGAACTGGCAAACTTTCATTCTATGCTGACGCTTATGATTTGTCATAGTTGCACGCTTCACAAATTACTATTCATTTGTTGGGATGGTGCTTGAAGCTGACCAGGAACGACAAAGTAATCCCTTATGAAAGACTGGACAAACTGTTTGATGGTCCCTATCTGATGTCAGGATAGTGCTTGAATATGCATCCTTCCCTCACAGCAGGGTTCCACTGCTGCTGGTGTAAGAGATTGTGTCATACCTTCTTTATCTTGTTACAGAAAGCGTTGCTCCAGATGTCAAAGCTGTGAGTGCAGAAGAAGCACTGAAGTACCTGCTTTTCCTTGTGGATGTCAATGAATTATATGATTATTCCTTGGGGACATATGACTTTGATTTAGTCATCATGGTGGCAGAAAAGTCTCAAAAGGTCTTTGTTTATAGTTTCAGCCAAGGAACTATTGTTTTGCTTTCTCAAGGGTTCTTTGGAGTCTGCAGATCAGCCCACATGTTTTGTTAGTGATAGCTCTCCACCCAGGCAGGATTTCAGTTGATCAGAAGTGCTTGAGTTGATGATGGGAAGATGTCAGGTCTCTGCAACCCTTAGTACTTCTAGAGCACAGCTTTGCAAACTTGCTTGTGCTCAAGGTGAAATGGTGTTTTCTAGAGCAGTAAGGCAAAGTGTCTCTGAGGAAGGAAGGTACTGGTGTCTGAATTGTGACTGCATGCCTTCCATTCCCAGTCCTGTACTCTTTTGATTCCTGCTTATTTAGTGGTGACCATGATAGTAGTGTGTACCTTCATGCAGGTTTAATGTGAAATCTCTGAACAGAAGTGCCCATCAGGATCTTCAGAGTTTGCTAATGTTACAGCAGAAGCCTGCTGTCCATCAATTAGAACACTCTATTCATATTAATGGGTTTATTACTTTTGGTGAAGGGCAAAGTGATCAGCTCTACGGCTGCAAATTTACACATGATAATAGCTAATAGAAAACAATATTTAACATGACATACAGCCTCGAAATTTAAATGTCACCAGCCTTTAGATACTGCTGAAGTCCATGTGGAAGACTGGTGGTTTGAAGTTAATAATTCCTGGCAGGAGTACATATACCGAATTGATTTTCGAAGTGGTTTATGTTTGGAAAGGAAATAAAAAAAAGCCTTTTTAGGGTATTATTGTATATTTTCAAATGTGGTGGTGTGTGTTGGGGAAGATGGGGGCAAATAAGGATTTTAGCAGATTAGATCAACTGCAGTTTTTACAATTCTTTGCAGGACCCAAAGGAATACTTGCCATTCTTAAATACCCTCTGGAAAATGGAAACCAATTATCAGCGATACACAATAGACAGACACTTGAAGAGATACACAAAAGCTCTCGGGCATCTCAGTAAATGTGGTAGGTGTCCTGAGGAGAATTTCTGCAGTGTAA
Organism: Calyptomena viridis; assembly: GCA_013390005.1. NCBI lineage: Eukaryota > Metazoa > Chordata > Aves > Passeriformes > Eurylaimidae > Calyptomena > Calyptomena viridis. The sequence goes on along the minus strand of WEIV01006285.1, from coordinate 216,097 downwards.
CATTTTCATTTTGGAGAGCCTTTTGGGGGAAAATAGCTGAAGAAGGAGAAGGATTGCACAAGGTCATTTTCCCTCCTGGTAATGCATGGTTAACTTCTGCTACATGCTTTTTGTAGTGGAGCTTGGTGCAGGGAGTGATCATGAAACATAAGTCTTGTTTCATTCCTGTTTAAGTGACTTGGGCCCAGTTAACATCTCTGGCAAAAGTGGAGCAAACCTCAAGGAAGTGAACGCCTTGATTTTACAGTAGTAGAATAGGTGCTTTTATGCACTTCCACCCAAGCACCTCTAGTTGCTTCTTGATGCGATGAACTCACTGTCTGGGAGTTTTGAGGGCCATGTGCTTTCTCTTTTATTTTTACGTAAATTATTTTTCTGCAGGTCCTGAACACTTCTCTGAATTTCTGAACTTGGTGAAGGATCAGAATCTGTATTGTGAGGCCTTGAAGCTGTACCCCTCCAGCACTCAAGAGTACAAGGTGCATAAGCATATGGCACTGCAATGTCCAGGCTTTTTATTCTCTTATGCGTGTGTTTGCATGTCCTCAGCACATTGCATGAAGGCAGGAATGAAACAGCAGCTGCTTGTGCTCTGCAGGTCGTTGTTATTCCAATGTTGTCTGAGACCCTCCTCTGAGATAACAGCTGGAATAACTCTTAAGACTAACGTTGTGGGGCCTGGTCATTGGCTTTTATTTCTTTGATCTCATGACCTGGAGAGCACCTGGAAGTCCTATTTCTTCTGCTGCACTGTCTTGTGGTGTGTTGAAGAACTCCCATTACCACAGAAAGACTTCTTCCTGTCTTGACCACTCTCTGACTTGCAGATTGTGTGGAGACACTTTGTTATCCTAAACTATTCTGATAAGTTCTGTAGAGCTTGGGACACTTGTAGTTGGGCTCTTTCCTAGTATGTAGTGTTCTCTCTTGGTTTCCATTTTAGTGAAGAACTTCAGCTTGCCCAAGACTGAGTTAAAATGTAACTGCATTTAATATAGTTTAAATATTTTAAATGCACAACACACAAACCTGAGTAGTAGATGAGTAAGAGGGGAAATAGAGAAACTTGATCTATTTGCAACACGGTGAAAGCAGAAAGGGCTCTTTACTCATGAGGGAGGTCTTTTTCTGAATGATTAATTGGGAGTCTTCTATTACTCCTTTCTTATCCTTCCAGTCAAATCCACCTGCCTCTTCTTCCTCGCAGTAGTGAGCTTTGAATAGCCTGTGTCTAGAGTTGCAGGGCTTTCATGTTCCCTTGTGCCTGAGTTTGCCTCCTGAAGTAGGTTGGTTCAGAGAGACACTGTAACAAAAACTGCTCACCTGAGTGGAGAAGAAGGGTTTTATTTCCTGCAGTATCTAGTGTACCAAGCTTTTGGTTTGGTGAGTTAGGTACCTTCCCATGACACTTGCTTCAGGTTTGTGGAATATCTTCATGTGTTTGATAGAAAGTTTGAAGTGGGATAGAAATGTTGTGCCTGGAAACTCCCTGAAGGGGGGGATAATAGGTTTTTGTTGATGTGCCTTTAAAATTTACTAGTGGAAGACTGCTACTGGCTCTACAGCTAATTTTGGTTTTTTCTTTTGTCCCTTCCTTGCAGGATATCAGTGATGCATATGGGGAGTACTTGATTCAGAAGCAGCTGTATGAACAGGCTGCTTTGATATTTGCTCGTGCTGGCATCTTTGCAAAAGCACTTGATGCTTTTCAGAGCAGTGGCAGCTGGCAGCAAGCCCTGTGCATGGCATCACGGCTTGGTTACACAGAAGACAGGCTGTCCAGTCTGGCACGGAGCATGACAGGTAGGCCTTGAGGAGATGGAAGTGTGCAGAGTAGAAATGGCTGCTGTTTTTTATGGTTCATTTTGGGTTTTTTCTAAAATTCAAGGAAAACCTCAGTATTTAGCAGAGTTATTCCTAAATGAGAACAAAGATCCATATTTCCCAAGGGTTTGTGCGACTACACATCACCTTTGTTTCATAAAGGAACCAAAACATGTTGAAGCTGCATTGGTAGGGACCCAGGAGTTGCCAAGGTAGCTGTGGCCTTGGCTATCCCATGCAGACACCTTCTTGCGTTGTTTCTTTGCAACCAGTTGCTAAACTGCTCTTCCAAATTGCCTTCTTGGTTAACCTCCAGGGAGTAGGCATGCTCTGAAGTATCTCTGGGGCCTCTAGACATCATTGATGCAAGTACTGTGCCTAGTCACAAAATGTAAAAGCTATTGAATAGTTCAGAGCTGCATCTTAATGTTTTCTCCTTAAAGCCTGCTAGCAGTTAGAGCCACCTGGCACATGTAAAGCTATGTGCTGTCCTAATGCAGCAGAAGAAGATAGCTGGTCTCAGAATTCATGCTCACTGGTGTGTATCAGACTGCATGTGTGAGATGTGTTGTGGACCAGGCATATATTTCAGCGAGAGAAATGGAGCATCGTCCTGACTTCAGCCTTGTTCAGAGGTGGAGTTTATGAATGTGGGAATATGACTTCTGGAAGACTAGTCTTCCAGATTCGGAAACTCCAGTATTTGTTTTTTTTGAAGCCTTCGTATCTTGCCTTTAAAACCTTTTTCTGGTGCCACTTTTAAATTACAACTGTAATTTAGTGAGTAGGTATATGTGTGAGCAGGTAGAAAGTGCCTCAGTGAGTGGGATTTTCCTCTACTTTGTGGTTTTGTGGCAAATATTCAGCAGTTTCCGAAGAGCTGAAACTCCACCTTTTCTTGTAGGAAAACTAGTTGAACAGAGAAGACATGCAGAGGCAGCCATGCTACTGGAACAGTACACTCGGGTAACATACCACCTTCTGTCTGTGCCACAGTAACGCCCTCTGTCATATAGATACACCATCTCTGTTTTCTCTGTTCTCCTGCACCATGTGTGACACTCTCCATGTTGACAGCAAAACAGTTTATGCCCTGCGATCCCTTGGGGAGGGCAGAGTAGGTCCAGGTGATGCAGTGGACAGGGTGGGGTTAAATGCTGTGTCCCAGAGTTTTTACACTCATGAAGCTCCTCATGCTTTGATATGAAGAGGTTTTGTCTCGGAGAGCATGAGGACTGGAGTAAAGAACACAGAGTTCCAGAGGGACTTGCCCTTAGCATGAGCGAAGTAACATAATTTTGGTGGGTTTGTTTGTGGGTTTTGTTTGCTTTTTTGTTTGTTTTTTTTTATGTCAAGACTGCAAAGTACCTGGAATAGTAGTGTTTTCTTGTCTTGACTGTGTCTGAATAACTGGTGTCTGAAATGTGTATTACTAGCATCAGTAGTAGTCTATGGTTGCTCTTTCCTTCTAGGACTATGAAGAGGCTGTTCTCCTGCTCTTGGAAGGAGCACTTTGGGAAGACTCTTTGAGACTGGTAAGAAATTTCAGAGCACAAGAACAAGAGCAGAAATACTTCTTACCATGCAAAAACAAAGGGATGTGATCTGGGTTAGATCCTTAAATAATACCTTCTTTCCTTTCCCTAATTCAGATTCACAAGTATCGTAGACTGGATATCTTGGAGACCAACTTTAAACCTGCTATTCTGGAAGGTGAATCTGTGCAAGAATCTGAGATTGCTCTGTCCTATAGAGGCTATGGGTCTGCAGGAAGTCACAGCACTCCAGTACTGGAAGCTGTATGGAAGGAGGCCTTGTTTCCACTTAACTGATGCTGTTCAGTTAGCTGCATTTGGCTCTACTCGATGCATCTTGAAGCCCTGCAGTGTCATGGGCTTTCTTAACTTATTCAGGCTCCTTTTCCAGACCTCATCGTCACAAACTGCAAAGGTGTCTATCTGCATGTCCATGAACAAGCAGGACAGTCCATGTTCTAGAGCACATGTGGCAGTAGGGCTATGGACTAGGAAAATGGCTAGCTGTCTTACAAGCTTTGAGTAGTTTTTGGAAAAAGAAGTTACTTGATAGCTTGTATTCTTGTATTCTCCCATCCAGGAAGGATGTTTAACTTGTTACTCTTCACTTTTCTTCATTTTCATGCTGCGGGCAGTGGGCTTTAGGCTTTTTTTTTGTCTTTCATTTAAGCCTAATTAGGGAAAAGAGACTTAGGCACAGAACTTTCTGCTCTTTTTGTATCAGAAAAAAGACTCTTGTTCTGGAAGACAGTTATCTGGCAGGTTAATTCACTCCACTTCAAAGTGTAACTTGTATTATAGGCTTTGAATTTCCTTCTTTCCTTGAGCCCTTTTCTGTGCTTTCCACCTGACTTCTGAGGTTTTTGAGGACTGTGCTTGTGTAAAAAGCACTTTCGTGTTTCTGTTGCACAAATATTTATGTTCCAATTTTCTTAATGAGCAGCTCAGAAAAGTCAGCTGATCTTCCTAGAATCTCAGAAAACATCATTTCTTCACTGTAAGAGTCGCCTCCAAGTCGTCCGAGAGCTGAAGGAGAAGGCCTGTGAGAGCCTGCAGGGTTGGTATTGAAATGCATATGACCTTATCCTTTTCTTTGTGGTTTTCTTTTGTTCTGATGGAGCTTTGTTCTCCCCCAGCTCCAGTGGCATCTAGAACAATAGAACAGCACTCTTCTCAGCCCCTGCTCATAGTAGTTGGAGTGTTATTGTTTTACCTTTCTTATTCTGTATTTTCAGGACTGTCATGTGTCACAGCTTTCGTGGGATCAAAATGCACCTGAAAGCTATTCAAAATGACACAGCAGTGTCTCCACAGTGCCATCTTGGGTGGGTGGGACAGTGCTCGATGTCCTTTGTGCTGAGTATCTGTAGGCATATTTACCTGCGAGTTCACACAGGCTCAGGGAATTTTTCTGAAAGCAGAATGCTTTGTCATGGCCCAAATCTGCTGCAGTGAGATTGTCATCCCTCTCATTGTGCTGTTAAATATCAACATTCCCACTGAGGCAGAGGAGCGTGTTGTTCTCACAATTGCTGTTTCTTCTTGTGTGCTGGCTGAGCTGTAATGCTCCAGAACACCAGCAGGTGGAATGAGTCTGCCCAGCAAACTACATAGATCACCCAGAGGGAAAGCTTGAAATAACTCTTATCTTTTTCCATACTGTGACAGTTGTTACCATGTTTTGCAGATTATGAATTGTCAAACTGTCCAGAATTGGAACTTTTCTCTGAAACCAGCAGTGTTGTGACAGCCAGTGACATGAACAGCAAATACTCACACAGCAATTCAAGAATATCAGCGTAGGTATCTGTCTCCAAATTAGGTATTGACTGTTCGGGCATCAGCATTTGGGAGGTCAGCTTGCTCATGCTTAGCATGCTCCTCCTTGCAGCTGTGTGTGCTTTGAAGCTGCTTTAATTACAGGCATTTCGTAGTTATTTTAATTCCTACTGGAAGGGAAAGAGCAGAAAATGCCAGAAGCTACTTGTGTAACAGGAACTGAGTGTCCAGCAGAGGAGATGTGAACACAGACTCTGGGCAGGATCTGGCTCTGTGGGTGCTGGACATGTTGCCAGAATAGCTTGTAGAAAGCTTGACACAGAATACAGGCAAAGCCCCTCAAACGTGAACAGCTTGTGCGTGTGACTTGTGTTCTTTGTCCCTGGTTTTGTACTTGATGTGTGGGGGTTGCTGCTAAGTCTCATTCCAGTGTCTTCCCACAGTGGGCATCTGTGTTGGTTCCGAGTGCTTTTAAGAATGTGATCTGCAGTGTGGGGTGGAGTGTGTTACAGGCTGGAGTAGTCTGCGGGACCACTTCTGAATTCCTAGCTGAAATATGGAAAAGTACAGTTGTGGGGAAATGTGGACTTTTTAGGGCACTTACTTTTTGTGGACCACATGTAAAAAGGAAAGAGAATACAGCTTTGGTATTCAGCATACCTGTGTGAGAATGTGATGATCATTTAGGAATATCATGCAGCTAGATCTGGCCTATGAATTAAGTTGCTGTGATAATGGGTAAGAGCTGAGCAGGCTCTGAAGATAGCAAAAATTAAAATGTGCACACACAAGCACAGACCCTGACATCAGTGTTTTAAGTGGAGCTCAGCTTTGCCTGATAGTGACTACTGCTTTGTGCTTAGAGCAGCTCCTGGCTTTGTGCTTACAGCCATGCTTTAACCTTTCTGGAACACAGAGCAGTCTTTTTTGTAGCAGATGAACAGCCTGACTCCTATCTGGAGACCACAAAGGATATTGGTTGAGTAGTACTGAAAACATTGTCACAATGCCTAAGTTTACATGCAGTCCCATGTCACTGGAGAGAGTAAGGACTTACGTAACAAGTTTCATGCGCGCTGTTGATGTTTCTTCAGAGTTAGTGTGTTAACAGCTAATCCTGTTGTGCACACTGTAGTAAGCATACTCCTTTTCAGGAGATCCGCCAAGAACCGGCGCAAGGCGGAGCGTAAGAGATACAGCTTGAAGGAGGGGAGTCCTTTTGAAGATATTGCCCTTCTGGAAGTCCTGGGACAAAACATTCGTGCTGTTGAGACTTTGAAGGGTAGGACACTTGGTGGTGGTCTTAGTCCATTCTGCAGCTTGTGAGGACAGCTGAGGCAGTGTGCAGTTTGCCTCCTCTTGTTCTTACTGCATGTGCTGGAAGGAAAAGGTGTCTGGTCTGTATTACCGTCCGTGTTGGACTGTGGTTTAGTTCATCTGCCTCTGTGGCTGGCATGACATGTAATAGTGTGAGGTCTCTCCGTTTGAAGTTGGGGAGCTGAGAAGCAAGGTCACGTCAGTGCCACTACAGGTTTGTCTTTTTACAGCCTTTGTACTTGGGCACTGTGGGGGCTGGATAGGGACAGAACCAGTTCTGAGTTACTGCTCTCCTTCCTGTGTGCTGACAGCAAAGAAATGCAGCTGTTTATTTAGCACACCTGTGTTAATTGCTACTGCTTGTGCTTCTGTTCCCTCTTGCAGGAGATACACACATCCTTCTGAAGCAGCTTGTGCTGTTTGGTTATGATGAACAAGCTGGGGCACTGCAACAAGTCCTGGAAGATGTTTTGCAGTTGATGGAGACCTCAGTCCCAGAAATCTGGACTCCAGACCTGCAACAGAGTTCTGTCAACCTGGTCTGTTCTCATCCACAATACCTCACACCTGCTATATAACACCAAGTGTTTAGCAGTATTTTGTATTCGCCAGCCAAGAGCCTAAAATCCTTCCCTGACTCTCAAAATCTGTTTGTAGGCATTCTGTGCAGTACTTGCCAAGTTCGTACACTCTAGATGTGTACAACAGGTATAGCCTACTGTGTCCCTTGCACTGAATGCCACATTGGACATCCTGTGGCTTATGTTACAGAAGTCACCACTAGGACAAGGTATCTTAAGCTGTGTCTTAAGTCATTTGTAGAACATGAGAACAGTTTTCTCTTTTAGGCCCAATGGTAGAAGTGTTATGTACTGGAATAGTGATTGTCCAACCTAGTGTTGCTACCAGACTGGTCAATTTAGTGTGAACCAGTATATCATAAGGAGTATATTGCAAAAGAAGGGTTATGTCAGGTTTCTAAACTTCAGCTTAAAGCAGAATAAGGAAATCACTAGGACTGTAGTTAGTTCCCTTCCAGAGTAAAAGTCTTTATTTCTAATAAGTGGTTTCTAAGTGTTTATGGCGAACACAAGGTCTTCTCCTGTATCTTCTCCCTAACTGCTGATTAGCAGGACTCATAAGGACAGATTAAAACTCTTTTATGTGACAGAGAACTGAAACTCTCAGCCTTAAATATTGATGGCGTTCAGGTCATGCCATTTACAGAACTATGAAGAAGTCAGTGCTGGGATAAGGGTTATGTGTCCTGCAAAGGTGTGTGAAAGCACTTTTCTCTTTCTGCCTTCGTGTTAACTTTTTTAAGACATTACTGGGCTGGATTATATATTCCTGTTCACTTTGTACTCTGGGGTCTCCTGCAGACAGCTGCTTCTGCTTTTGGACATTAACAGCAGAGCGTCCTTTGAGGGTATCCCTACTCTTAGCCCTGGTTTGTTCAGGTTGGAACATGGCTATTGTTTCTTACAGGTTCTGGGGCCCAATTCAACTGCAAACAGCATTATGGCTGCCTATCAGCAGAAGAGGATGATGCCTCCTGTTGTACAAGGTTAGTTGAGGCTCTGAGTTAGGTGTGGATGTGAAATGTCAGTGAGGTAGCTTTGAGGGTCTGAGCATTGCTACCTGCCAACAGTTGTACCAGTTATTCAGCTGAAGGGTTTCTTGCTTTTCTTTATGGTGTACGATTGTGCCTCATGGCAGGTGAGCAGCCTTCTTAACAAGGTTTATTTTGCTCTAAATTTCTGTGCTAAAACGGTCTCAATTGTGCTTCTGGCTTCCTGTGTGTGTAATGTTAGTCTGTTGAAAGGGAACTGAAAATCTGATTTGTTAAGAAACGTGTTAGGTAATTCTTCTTGTAACTTACCTGCTAAATTTTTCTATCTGGCTTTGGCAGTCAGGCCAGGCTCTTGGACAGGCCAGGCTACAGTCTGTCATGTCATTTTGCCATCTTGAAGTCCTTGCAGCTAATGCAAAATTAGGGCTGAGAGACTTAGCAAGGGCTGATCTCAACTCCCATCTTCCCTCTTCTCCACTAGTCCTACAGTCTCTTCCCCTACTAGTCCTAGAATTGCCTGGGAAAACTCTCTAATGAACCTCTAGATGTGACCTGCTTATTGCCACTTGTGAGGGCCAGCTCCAGAAAAAGCCTTGTGCCTCTTACAGTGAACAGAGCCAGTGGGCTGTTGTGTGTGATTCCCCAGTGAGAGGTGAATGAATGCAGTTCTGCTCTGTGCCACTGATCATTGTCTCTTTGTTCTGAACAGTAACACTTAGTACTTGAGAGGGGACTTGATGTGCCCCAGAGATTTTCTTGTGTATGCAGGTTTGCTGGGGACACTCTTCTGTGCAGGCACAGAACAGGAACAGTCACTAACGGGAAATGACAGATGTCAAGAGATTTCTCAGTATTCTTTGATGTAAATGAAAGTGAACTAAGTAGTTGACAGCTCTTGAAGAAACTATATTGCTGTTACCCAGTGTTGTGACATTTGTTCCATTTGCCTTTCAGATGCAGAAATACTTACTCCACCGAAATTCAATAAAAGTCTACAGTGGAAACTGCATATTTTGGAGTAACTAAAAGCCAAGGAATCCTTGTGGGCTCTGAACTGTACCTTTTCATATAATTTCATTGTATCTGTAGAGAAACTGTTGTCGTCCTGGCATTTCTGATACACTGTTCTAGAGCTGTGCAAGTGAAGGGTCCCTCCACCTGATGCAGCTATGACTGTGACCTGTATGGTGTCACACTTACGGGGATAGCCACCACATCCCACTGCAGGAGGTGGTTTCTGAGGCTGGGGAGCAAAAGGATGTGCAGCTCTGAATGCTGCTGGCTGAATCCAACATCTTCCCACCACTGTTCCTTTCTGGATGAAGCAATCCCACCAGTATTGGATGGGCTATCTTCTCTGCTATCACTTCCTCCCTGCCATAATGACAGGCCACAATTTATGTATGCACTTCAGCCTGCTTTAGGTCTCACCAGTAAGTCTGTACCAATAGCAAATTATTGTAGTTGCTAAACAAATTGATTGTGTTTTCTCTGCTGAAGCTGGATGTTGCCAATACTAATTTTTCATCAGTTTTGCTTTGTTACATCAGAGTGAGCCCTGCAGTGCCAATGGTCATTGCTGTCCTGAAACTCTGCCCATTCACACCAGGGAGATCTTGGGCAGAGGAAAATGTGAATAAAAGCAGGGCAGGGAGTATCAGTGTCATGCTCTGGTGGATAATACTACCTTATAATTACCTAAATAATTATCTGAGTTTAAAGAAGATGGAGTAATGCTTCTGTATGGCACTGATCAGCAGCTGTACCCTGATAATGCTGTGCACTATTGCAGAACAGTGTCATCTGGAAACTGGTCTCATACCTGAGAATTAGGTCACAGAATACTTCTGTGATCTGATGTGAGAAGTAGCAGCAGCAGTTCTGGGAACAGGAAAAGGACAACCCTGGAAACACTTTCAGTGATAGCAGCCCTCAGTTAATTTTGGCCCGGCAGCTGCTGTGTTCAGTGCAGGCCATTTCAGGTGCTGCAGAAAAATGCCAGCACAAACAAGGCACTTCCTGTCTGTTGGAGGTATTTAATATGACAGCAGTGAGCTGTGTTCTTGCTGCATGGCATTAGCATGTCTAGTGCTGCAAATCAGTTTTGTGCTTGGTATTAGGATGGCCATTTGGTCTTGTGCTGTATGTGTTGTGCTGGCTTGGCTTGTTGGAGTGGAGTGGTAAAACAGTCCTTCATCAGTGTGAAGCATTGGAGTGCATCTTGTTTCCAGCTGTTCTGAGTTATGTGGCCTGTTCTGGGTGGTGTGGGGACAACTTCAGGATGTTGTCAAGTACTGTGACTACACTGGAAAGAGATGCTCCAAGAGTAAACCCTTTTGAGATGCTGAAACATTAAAGACTTTACAGGGTAAGAGTGTTTTATTGGATCTGGGTCTTCAAAATGGTAGCAGAGCATAGTCGAGGATGAAATACAGAAGATCTGTCAGATCTGGAGAAGAAGGGTGATGAAGGAGTCTGTAGCTCTCTACAGAGGGCTCTGGCCCTGCAACTGAAATGTGACACACTGGTAATTTGTGACATTCCTAAATCTGATGCCAGGAAATACTGAGATCTTCCATAACCTAATCTATTGTCTAGAAAGAGATTCCCTCTTTAAACAACACAAGAAAATGTAAAATTGCTGCTGGCTTACTGAGGATTCACGCTTGTGCCTAAGTATATGTACAGATGGTTCTGCTTTTCCATTATGATGGTGATCAAAGATGCTCTTAGGCATGTTTGCTTGTTCTCCCATCAAGGCAAAACCCCTTTAAATCTGCCATCCAGGTGGAAGACTAGTCTTGTAAACCACTCATCACTGAACTCCTTTGTCTTCCCCTACACCTCTCCCTCTTGAGTGAACTTCAACTAAGGAGCAGTACAGCTGGAAGCAGCACCTAGCCTCCTTGAGCCTCCAGGAAGGATGTCCTGCCTCCTGCTTCCTACTCCTGCAGTTGCTGAACCTTAGCTGCTTCTCAGCAGCAGCCAGGAGTCTGCTTTGCTTTTATTTCTGCTGGGATGTTCTTGTGCTTTCTTAGTGATGCGCGTAATCTTGAAATATACTTTGCCTTAATTACTGTATTTACAAACACGTTGATCTTCAGATCTTGTCCAGTTCCATCTGGAAGCAGTTGGCAAAGCCCTCCATTGTAGTGTTGCTTCTGTACAGCAGGATATTCCCCATTTTTTGTTGACAACAGCATCATGCTTATTGAGGCAGGTGTCAGCTGCCGAAGCGTTGGCTGCTGTGAGCCAAGTAAGACTAGTTTGAAGAGAGCTTAAGCACAAAGGAATGTCTTTGCCTACCTGTCCACCCAGCAGCTCATAATCCATTTCTGAACAAGTGAACTCCTGTATAAGGTCCAGGGAAGTGTAACAGCAGTTCTTTTTTGAGATCTTGTATGATGCATAGCTGTTTTTCTCTGAGCATGTTTCCAGACTCATTTAGCAACTTAATGAGATAACGTGTCATGTCCAAGTTAGCATAGTGATGCTATGTATAACATAACTCTCACAGATGGGAGCCACATGCAAAGTGCTATGGCCCCTTTCTACCATAACAGGTGAGGTTTTTCCATAAGAGTACATGGATAAATGGGACTGGTGGACAGCAGAAATTCTTCATACTTCATCTCATCATCTCTCCTTGTCAATGATTGAACATAGTGGAGGCACTAACACCAGAACAGCGTGGCATGGTCCTCTGCCTGAATCTTCATCTCTGTCTGGAAAATACACTCCAAAGTATCTTGTGCAGCGTTTTAGACCACTTCCAAGATGCTCTTCCACGTCTTATTGGGTTAATGAGTGTTATGGTTATGATGCTATTCTAAAGCTCTCTTCCAACAAGGGTGCCTTTTTGGTTGCTTCCAGTCTCTTGTATGGGCTTACCAGCTGTAGATGAAAGGATGTAGGAAGGCCATAAATCCCCTGCAAAGCCATACTTGAAGTAGCCTGTGCCAATGACTGCTGCTTTAGTTTCCTTCATGGCCCTGAGGCTACCCTTAGTCACACACATGTAGGTTTCATGGTGACTTTCCTTTCTGGCCTGTGTCTGCCATAAGGAAGATCACGCTTCGCCAGCATTTGCAACTGCTCTTGATCCAAAATAGTTCCTGTTGCAAAGTGTTAACACTACTCTCTGGGGCCAGTTGAAGCCCTCGTTTGTGTCAGGAGTGAATCCACAGACTGGCTGTGCTTTTGTCATTGTTTCTTACTCTTTTTAAGTTCTGCTTTCTAAATTAAGGCATATTATTAATAATGGCAGCAAAAGCTGAAGTGTGACTGGTGTCTGCAATTAGGCCAGACCCAACCCCCTCATCCTTACTGTACCCCATTCTGATGAAAGATGGTTTAATAAAACATCTTGCAGACTAATAAGATATATTTTAAAGACCCAGCAAGGTCTTGCAGAGTAGATTTGAAACAAGATAATGTGAACAGAGATCTTGAATTAGATGCTGGACACTGCATTTGGCAGTGTTCAGTAAGTTTTACTGAAGTTAGCTAAATGGGCTAAAATGTGTCCTTTAGATGAACTTAGCTCATTATAATGTGAAAACCACACTTCTAAAGCTCAGGTTACCCACCTCCAAGTAAGGACCTCTACCTACTGAACATGCACAGCAAATTTGAAATGCATTGTACCTTTAAATTGAAGGCAGCAAAAGACTGTCCTGTAGCTATTGAGTAGGCATGTATTTAGAAATTGTGTGAGTGCAGACTTAGGTATTTTGAAAATAATACCCTGCTTGTCTGTAACCGAGTATTCTGGCTCTGTGGATGCACCACCCAGCACCCACCTCTGCACAGGCATGAAATAAACTTGGATCCTTGCACAACAGATGGAAAAAAAAATTTGGAGGGACAATTCCATGACAGGAACATCTTTGTTCTTCTTCAGCAGCAGCAAGTTACTATTTGCCCCATTGGAGTGTATATAGCAACATGCAGTGGCATGGGGGGATGGAAGAAGGCGACACTTGTCTTCTGATAGAATGTGTTACCAAAAGTTAGAAGCAGCATTGTCCTTGTGTAGCAAAAGCTCTGTGTGCTCTTTTACTGAAAGCCATTTCACCCAGAGGGCATCTTACTTAAGTCAAAGCTGGGATTAGGATTAAATTGAACTGTACAAAGCCGTTCTGGACCCAGAAACAAATTTTTATTAGTACTGCTCTGCTGCCTCTCTGGAAGCTGACATCTTGAAAACAAACGATGAGACGCTCACCAAAATTCTGATGTGGAGAAACAGGGTAGGATTAAACCACACAATTTCTGTAGCAACCTCAACGTATGCAGACAAGCAACTGCAAACACCCTGATAGTTTATTAAGTCTGGGAAGCAGTAAAGCTCATCATTGCATATATTTTTAAATGTAAATACTTAAGTACATCCTTGTACATGAAAGAGATTGACTGCTCAGAGCCTGAGCAGTGGCTATCCTGGCACCCTGGTGAGAGGCAAGGCCCACTCCATAGCTGAAGGGAAGTTCAGCAACACTGAAATGTCAAGCCATTCAGTGGTATAGCAAAGTGTGGATGGTGTAGCTGATGCTCCTTCCCCTACCTGAGAGTACATTCTGTCAGCCACACCAGCACCTGTACCATTACCATTTAGGAAAAGCTTCAGTGAATGGCAGAGGACATAAAGAGAAACACTAAATCATTGTTTCCTTGCTTTCTTAGGAGAAAACTAGATCTGGGCTCAGTTCAGCTGCTATATTAAAATAAATCCTTTCATCCAAATGGAACACTTGTGGAGTTAGGTCTCACATACAGATTAGTGTGGCTGTACCACAACAAAGCTGTAAATACACCTTCAATTTCAGAAGTCAGTTTATTTAGTTTTTTGGTTGGTTGGTTTTGTTTTTGAGGGGGATGGGGTTTTTTTTAAGCTATTACAAAGTTAGTATGCTGCTGTTTCCAGGTTACTTTTCCCCACCTTACATTTGTCATTCCAGTTAATGAACACACATTTCCACTTACATTTCACAGCCTTTGTTTTGCAAAGTCATTTTGGCCAATGTTTCCTGAGATGTTCCTTTAACTGTGGGATTGTAGACAGCTGTTGTTTACAACAATGGCATCTGAGAGGCAGTTTGAGAAATTCAGAGACATGATCTTTTACCACCACTTTTCCCTTGCTTCTTACCATCTCTATGACATCTGGGGGAAAAAAAAAAGTTACCAAAGGTATTGAGATCACGTAGCATCATGAAACACATGACACTGCAAATCTCTGTGCACTGCTGCTCATGCATGGCAAGTCATTGTCATTTTAATTTAAACCAGAAGCAAAATTAATTGACTTTTACCTAGTGCTACTCCCCAATATCTGAAATTAAATAAAACCTTTCACTTACTGCAACAAAATGGATGACTTACACATTTGTTTGGAAAAAAACCCCAATGCCAGAACCTGCAAGCAGGATTGCATGTTATGAAATGCCTTTTCTAATATTACCTTGAGAGTTTAAGAAATAGTCTGTAGTAAAAGAGTTCCAGTGCTTTTTGGTTTTCAGGGCTGGAGAATCAAAATCCTGGCTGATTACATGCAAATGTAGCTGACTGAAAAAAAAAAATATAATGGAGATATGAGAGAAGAAGAATGTTAATGCAAGAATGCAAATTCTTTTGCAGTAGTATCAGTTGCAAACTGATGGTTCAGCAGAGTGCCAGTGACAGAAGAAACATAAGTCTGTTCTGGAAGCACTGTCTCTTGCCAACCATTTCACTTACACAGTGAAGGTCACTAGTCTGCATATTCCATTGGCCCCTCACTACAGCCTACATTCCTCCTAGTTGCCAAAAAGGCAGACAGTAGTTTTAATAAACCAAAGGTTTAAATGTAGAGTAACTGAATGGGACCTGATCAGTGACCAAAAGCTTTATCCAAGAACCAGAGAACAACTTAGGAGCACTGACTGCAATATCTACAGGTATTTGGATGCTCTGAGGCCTGGATTTACTTACACACAAAACTCAAATCCTTGCTTGATATCAAGCAGGACCTGACAGGCCTAAGAGCTGGTCCAATGCCCTGGAAAGGGGACACCCTATCACTTTTGCTGGGGCTGGACTGCAGGCATCCCACAGTCACAAACCTCTGCCACAGGAACTCAATAGGCATTTCCCACTGGACCACACACCTATGTAATCCATCAGCATCTACCCAGCAGTCTGCTGCAAAGGACTTGGATACCAAGCTGTTCATAGTGTTCAGGGGGATTCTTTAGCAGGAGCAATGCCAGACTGCCTCACAGATTTAGCCCCAAATCAGTGTAACTAGAAGAACAGGCTGTCCAGCTGACTCCTCTAGGTCTTACCTCATACTGGGGATAGCATGGTAACCCAGTCTGAACTCCAGGCTCTCTCTGGCAGGGCACTCTTCAATCATCTTTTCCCCAATTGCATGCATATGTTCCAGGAGTTCAAGATGGTCCCTGGTAACTGACTTCAGGCTTGAAATGGGGTTCCATGGTAAGATAAGCCAGTGATAACGTGCTTTGGGATATTTATCCTTGATGACTACAGTCTTTTCATCTTTGTAAACCTTGCAGAAAACAAAATAACTAGATTACTTCCTGATTAAAAGATAAATATATTAATCCTATGAGCACTATATTTAATGGATTTTGAGATGTTATCCAAGGAGAACTTTTGCTGGAATTAAGTTGCTCCCGGATAAATGCCCTCTTCTATAACATGCACAAGGTAGCTATGGAGAGGTGTTCAAGCATCCCTCTTCATATACTTTCTATTATATTTTATGCTTATACTTTGGGTCAAGAAGGCACTGTTTTGGTAAGTGCTATACAAAATTCCACTTCAGAGATGAAAATTAAGTCAGAATTTCCATAGCTTTATAAGTCTCTATAGACAGATTAATTTGAAAGTGCTGGCAATTCCAGGACAAAGGGCATCCAATTCTTCTACAACTCTATGCAGTTCAGCAATTCAGGCTTGAATTAAAAAAAAAATAAATTAATCAAGAACTAAGGACCTTCTGATTAGTTATCAACTAAGTGAGCAACTGGCTCACAGGTCAGGCACAGAGAGTTATGGTGAATGGGGCAACATCTGACTGTCACTAGTGGGGTTCTGCTAGGCCCTGTGCTCTTCAACATCTTCATAAACTATTCTGGTGCAGGACTCAAAGGAATACTAAGTAAGTTTGCTGATGACACTGAATTGGGAAGAGCTGTCGACCCCCTCAAGGGCAGAGAGGCCCTGCAAAGAGACCTCAACAAATTAGAGGGCTGGGCAGTCACCAGCCATATGAATTTTAATAAGGGCAAGTGCTGGATTCTGCAGCTGGGATGGGACAATCCTGATTGTGTGTATGGGCTGGGAAATCAAAAGCTGGAGAACAGCACTGCAGAAAGGCACCTGAGTGTCCTGGTTGATGGCAGGTTGAATCTGAGTCAGCAGTGCCCTGGCAGCCAGGAGGGCCAACTGTGTCCTGGGGGGCATCAGGTAAAGGATTGCCACCTGGTCGGGAGAGGGGATTGTCCTGCTCTGCTCTGCACTGATGTGGCCTCACCCTGAATATTGTGGCAGTTTTGTGCAACACAATATAAAGAAGACATTAAGTTGTTAGAGTGTGTCCAAAGGAGGGCAAGGAAGGGGCCTTGAGGGGAAGCCATATGAGGAGTAGCTGAGGTCATTTGGTCTGTTCAGCCTGGAGAAGAGGAGACTGAGGGGAGACCTCAACTTCTTTGTGAGGGGAAGAGGGGCAGGCACTGATCTCTTCACTCTCGTGACCAGTGGCAGGACCTGAGGGAACAGCATGAACCTGATGTCGGGAGCTTTAGGTTGGATACCAGGAAAATATTTTTTACCCAGAGAGTAGCTGGGCACTGGAAGAGTCTCCCCAGGGAAGTGGTCACAGTAACAAACCTGTCTGAGTTCAAGAAGTGTTTGGACAATGCTCTCAGGCACATAGCGTGACTCTTGGAGTGTCCTGCGCAGGACCAGGGGTTGGAGTTGGATGATCTTTGTGGGTCCTTTCCAACTCAGCATACTTTATGATTCTAAATTATTTTCAGCCTGAGGGTCTGAATTTATCACCTGAAGGGGCCCAGTAAGGCTGTGGGATCTTTGCCCTTGGAGATCATCTCAACTCAAACGGACAAAGGCTGGGACAATCACACTGAGTGCAAGGAGTCAGACTGGGTGACTTTCAAAGGTCTTTTTCAACTAAAATTACTTAGTGATTTCAAGAACCAAGTATCACAGGTATCTGTGATATCCATCCTCCTAAACACATCACTCTTGCTAAGAAGTACAAAGGGGAAAACACAACTCCGAAGTTAAGATTGCCATGCAGCAGTCAGTCAGCCAAAATCCCACCTAAACAGTCCCAAGCTTCTGGCCAGACAGCAGAATATTGATGGACAGCATTCTCCCCATTATGGAGTTGAAGTAGAAGACTCAGTTTTGAGCAGGAGTTGTCTATATATTTGCAATAACTTAAAAATGAAAGTAGGTTCTATACATGGACAGGGAATAATGTCTCAGGGCTATCTAAGAATATAAACATGAGAAAGTGTGTTTACACTGCAGCCACAAAAGACATTTGTCAGATTTCTATGTCTTGAGGCTGACTTTCCTAAAACCAGGCAGCAGACAACAAAAAAGAGCTCAAGGAAAACCATTATGCAGTCACGGGAAAGTAGAGCAGTGGAGGTGCATCTGGAGCATCTGCACAAGGTTAAGACATTACCCAGGAAATTCCTGTTGTCACAAAGAAACCAGGTGGAAGGTCAGATCCTGTCAGCTGGCACAAAGGTGTCAAAGTTAAGTTTGTTGGAAACCAGGAAAGTGCACTATGCTTAGAAACAAGTCAGTGCTGACTACAGGAAAATGGGAACCTCTATGACTTGCTTCAGACCACAACCCCATTTCAGTTGGTTTTCCTGAGGAAACAAAGCAACTTCACGGCTCACCTGCTGTTCCATCAACCTTTTTGAAATCTGTTGGACAAATCTTACAGTATAGGGAGCTCAAAGATAATTAAGATAATGACACTCTGCAAAATCAGTAGAGACTCCCAAATTAACGCTACTACAGAGAGAGATGCGAGTACAATTCAGCCTTTATGTGGTACTCCACTAGTTAACCAGATTGTTAAAGTAAACTGCAGGAGGAACAAAGACAGCTCATTTAGCTTTGTTAGGCAGGAACTACTGTAAAGTACAAGTGTTCAGCTCTCACCTGCATTTTTGGATCTTGCATGGAGCTCTTTAGACCCTGACTCCAGTGTCCTAAATATTCCTACAGCACAGAAGGACAAAAATTAATTACAAGACAATTAAATATCCAATTATATATTTTAAAGGACTCGGTTAAAAACATTCATTCATATATAACAGTCAAGTAATAGATGAATGACAGCTGAATTAATTCCCTTCTACAAAATGCCAACACACCTGCTACAACTGCCCCCAAAAAGTTACTTTTGAAAACTTTTAACAAGATACTGTGCAGATAAAAAGTTAAATCTTTCAAATGTTGGAAATTTAACATGAGGGAGGCTCTATTTCTGTTAGAACTTAAAAATTTGCATGCGCATGTCATGGCACAAGGCCCTCTGCTTCAGGGATCACAAAGGGCCAAAGGAAGTACAAAGATTTCCATTAATTGTCCTATCCCATGCTGCTCTGCACAGAACAAAGTAGTTGTGTGTGGCCTTACTCTTAAATGTACTGATTTTTTTTATATTGTGTAGTGGCTTGTAGAGAAAACAAGAAAGGCACAGGAAGATCAAGCCAACACTAGCAGTTCTCTTCACTTGGTTACTGAACTCCTAATAGAAGGCATGCCTTGAGTGCACATTTTTCAAAACAGGCGTTTTATCTGTTCAGATCACTTTACAAGCATTATCAACAATGATCTTCATCATATTCATATAGAGGAAGATGTTCAAACATTATTATAGTGCTGTCAGAGAAAACAGTGTGAATTGTCTGCCCGCTCATTCCACAAATGAAGTCAGTGGTTAAGCCACTGCAACTTTGTGGGATGCATGGAGCAAAGCACCTTGTGACCAAGGCATGTTTGGCAGGGAAGTTTGCAGCAGGCCATGTCTCATGGACACAGCCTGATGTCTGTGATTGGACAGGAGAGCTTGTGCAGACCTCCTGCACGGCTGGTGAACAGCTGACCCTGAGGTTATTGGATGAATAATGTAAACATGCTGTTTGCGGGCTTAGATATAAAGATGTAGAGACAGACAGACACATATTGTCTGTTAGAGGTAGGTAGGTTAGACATAGGATACATAGGAGTAGGCATAGAAGTAGTAGCTTAGGTAGTTAGAGGCAGGCTGCAGGATCTAACTGTAAGCTTGAGCGCAGCCATGTGTAATTGTTATCTAGACACTGTTCGTAATAAACTTGGCTGATACGTGAACCTTTCATCAGTCAGCACTGACTGCTGTGAAAACCTGAAAATAAATTTTGTCCTGAGGGGTTTAATTCTGTGCCTTCTCCTCCAGCAAACTGCACTAGTTCCAAATGCATTGAACCACCATTATTTTGTCCACGTTCACAAGGCCAAAAACTCCCTTTCAAATGATTTTTGCTGGCTACATTCATTAATGTGCACATACCGTACGGAACGAAAAAAGCAGAAGGGGAAAAAACCCCATGCCATTAAAAGCAAATCATGTCTCAAGTTTTTCCATTCTCTGTGCATTTGCTTCTAGACAACCACTCAAGAACCAGGACAGTATCCTTGGGTGACTCCAGCTAAACTGAGTTCATATGGACTGTCTCCCTAGAAGAAACTGAAGCAGAAACCAGAGACTAAATCCTCACTTACTACAAGCAAGCACCCTCATACACACCAAATTCTCAGCTCAGTTAGAATGGATCCCAGGTAACTTTCTCAGGGCCTGGGTGATGTCAGGAGCACAGCCTTTGCATCAGCACAGATCAGCCCACATGCTCTCTATACTCAGAGGATCTGTGTCCACCCAAGACACCTCCCCACCAGTAGAATCCACAAAAGTAAAACACCAAAGCCCTCATGGAGGACACAATCCCAGAAGAATCAGCACTATATAATCAGTACTAAAACCAAAACACTTGCCTTTTTGCTTGAGGTTCCTTCAGGTGGAGATATACTGGTATTGCTTATCTTGGGATTTGCAAAACTGCCTTGTGTATCCACCACCTCCATCTTCATTGTTTTTCTGGGCACAAGCTCTATATCATCATTCTCACAGGAGTCCTCTCGTGGCATCTTCTCAGGTTCTGTCTTCTCTTCTGCTTTTGTTTTCCCTGACTCTTCGGCAAATTGCACCGTGTAGGGGTAAAGGTTATTCACAATATGGAGAACTTGGCCTGGCTTCATTTTCACCATTTCATCCTTGCCAATATTCACGAGATCAACACTAGTTGGGTTGACCCCTATCTTTGGTAAACAGAAAAAGGAAAAAATAGTAGCAAGTGATGTAAGTGGAATCACCACCTTCCACCCCATCCTCCTGGAATATCACTATCCTGGAAAGCAAATGCATTTTGTATTCACTACCCTGCTGCCCACACTGACCCACTCTAGAGGATGAGGGAAATCCAGTGCTAGTGACACCCATCTGCTGCCAGTCTTGCAGTTACAGCTGTCAGCACACCACCTCAGGGGCGTGGTGTCACAGAGAGCCCAAAGGTCTGCAAAGCTGGCAACAAAGCTACAGCACGACTTGTGCAGCACCTCCCAAAGTAGCAACTATTTCTGAGGAGGAACAAATTATTTTTGTCCAGTCTCAGGTGGTATAGGCAAACTACAGCGACTGCTTGGCAGCTGGATTTTGTCCCATCATGAGGGCAACTCTTGGAAAATTAGGAGTCTTCAGAAAAATGCTTTTGTTTAATGTTTACGGATGAAAAAGGCTTTGGGAAACCAGCTCTCTCCTGTGACTGATAAACTCTGTCACATAGTGTTTCTTTAGTTTTGTCACTGCAGTACCTGCCTGCTTCACAAAATGGTACTGTATGTCTCCCTTGGTATTCACTGCAATGAAGCATACATCTGAATCCAGCCAGATCTCTTTAGTTTCTGCAGTTTAACTCAGGTCAAGGACACTTTGCATCCCCTGGGCAAATAAACCCCCAAACCACTGATCACTGGCACCCTGTGCTGCACACCTGTCACCTGGAAAGCAACTCTTCAACAAGCAGCGAAAACATGCTAGCACCTACCACTGGGAAGCACTCCCAGCCCTGTGATTCCGGTAACACAATATTCAAACTGTGGCCAAGGTTGACTTCTGTGAAAAACTGTCTGAGAGACCTCTGCCAGATTCACCAGATACCGGTGGGGTCCCTGTGCTTTTGAGAGAAGATGTTACTCCTTGGCAGGAAGAACATGTTGATGTGTTGTCCACCCATCCTAGTGCTGTGGGTGCAGACACACTCCAGCACCTGAAACCAGAGATTTTTCCCTTGTCTCGTGGATACTGGGCCTTATAAGTGTGAAGGAATGGGCCTACATGCATCCAGTTCGTATCACGAAAATGCCTTCAACGCTGCCTCACATCTCATCTCTCCCTAGAAGTAACCACATTTTTGGCTCTTATCAGCTATCAAAACAAAAACCTTCCACAACTGTTCAGTTCCATTAACAAAAGAATTTCAACCTCAAATGAAGAGTTGCCTCAGCCTTAGATGTTTAACACTCAGAAGGCAGACAAGTAAGTTTAGGGGAAGAACTTGAAAATCTCCCAAATGCAGCACCTGGAAGAACTAACTGAGGATTCACAGCAGTGTTCCCTGATGCTGCAAGTCTGGCTGTCTTTGAATGGAGTGTATCTGGAAGGAATAGTGCAGTCTTTCACTGAGATGCACAAAGAAAAAAGATCACTTCTGAGGACCACTCGCTGTGCTCTCCTTTGGTGATAAAACATCTTCAGGTTCTTCAGACCCAGTGAACAGTGATCAGAATCACCACTTGGGGCATTTGTGGAGTTAAAAGTACAACAACCACCCAAGTAAGTATCAGAAATTTTGTATGTCTATGCATAAAAACATACCTGCTTAACTGTGACATACCCCTTGTTACAGTCTGCTTTTAACTGAACTGGAAAGAAAGGACAAATTGTCAGATAACAGTGTAAATAAAAAGAACTCTGCTGAACCACCCAATGTCTGCTTCCTTCTGAAGCTGATCACTGTGAATGTATGCAAAGAGTATTTTTGCCTCATCTCCTCCTTCCAGGACCACGGGTAAAACAGAACCAACCCATACACTGAGCCATGCAATGATCAGCAAAATTACTTCAGAATAAAGTGGAATGTGTGGAAGACTTCTACACATTCTCACCAGCCCTCTGTGACAATGAGGCAGGGAGCAGGACTGTGTCCAGAGGAACAAAATATAATGCAGGGAAGATGTGCAGTATTTTACAGATCACAGGTATTTTCATATATTCTCCAGAGCATGTTATTTTATGTACAGAATAACAAGTCATACTACAAATCAGTTGGTGGAATACTAAGAAGTGCCACTCACAATGCAAGAGTGCAGACAGTGGAACATGACTGTGGGCCTGGGAACTCATGTTCAATGCTTTAGTTTACAAAGTCGAACATCCTGTGATTGGGGTGTCTCTGATTTTTTAGGACCCACAGATCTCCGTAAGTGCTTACTGAAAAAGCTGGAGGACTTCAAGAACCAGGCAACACTAAGGACCATGCTGGGAAGGAGATAAGTTTGGTTGCTGCTACATGTAGAAAGCAGGATTAGAGCTAGATCACCTTACCTTGCTGCCGTGAACACTTCTTATCTGTTATCCCAGTCTCTGGGCCACGGCCAATGACCACTGCTTCCAAGTGTGGCAGTTTCACTCGCTGACTGCATTCCCCTTTCCCCACAAGCCAGCACACACGCATCACTGTGCTACAGAGCAAAAGTGTGTTACCAATACAGCACTTCCCTACGGGCCACTTTCCTGTGAACCAGGGTCCAGCAGTACTGATGCCAGCCCACCCATTAGCTGAGCCAATTCTGCTATCTGGGTTCATGTTTCTGAAATTCAAACCAAAGAACAGCATTTACACTCACATAATCTAAGAGGAGGTTGCTGTTGAAGGGGCAATGCTGTTTTCCTCCCTACATTACCATATATTCTCACAGCATGGATCATATATAGGAAAAATCAGGTGCATTGATGGTTCCATCTGACAGAAGAGCCTACCTACAAAAAAAGTGATTTGTTCCTTGCTGAGTTGAGAGAGAGACTAACTTAACCAACAAAATAAAGAGAGCAGCAAAAGACAGAGAAGACGTTGAGGAAATAGCTTAATCCAACAACTGTCAGCAAATGGATCACGCTATGAAACCCTCAAGCTGACACTAATGTGACTCTGGACAGCAAAGATCCCTCACCGAACTCGGTGCTTGGAGCTCAGCGCTCCTCCTCCCAGTGAGAAAGCAAGGCTGTGTTCCCAGTGCAGTACCGGCAATCACATTCCCCCATCCCCACAGCAATGCCGGGTCCCACCCCCATGGTCCCAATCCCCTTGGAAACAGCAGGCCCCGTTTCCATGGCAACTCCAGGGCGACCCACCCCGCCCCCTTACCGCGCGCGCCGCGCTCGCGCCACAGCCGNCTGGGAAGCGGCGGGGCTGCGGGATCGGCCCGAACTTTCCAGAAGAGTCGCGATCGGTACTGCCGAGTGCGGGATTCTTGCCCGCCGCTCTGGGGGTCGCCCGCCGCCGCTGCCGCCGCCACCGCCATGGTGAAGGAGACCACCTACTACGATGTGCTGGGCGTGAAGCCCAACGCGTCCGCCGAGGAGCTGAAGAAGGCCTACCGCAAGCTCGCGCTAAAGTACCACCCGGACAAGAGCGCCAATGAGGGCGAGACGGTCGCCGGGAGGGGGGGGGGGGG
>WEIV01006285.1:167232-185916 GCA_013390005.1 Calyptomena viridis | reverse complement strand
ATAGATACAAATACATAGTTTTATGTTATTATATATATAGGGTGATTTCAGAGGTCAGCCTGAGGCAGAAGAAATGTATTGGCTTACTTGCCAGTTAGAAGCTAACTTCACACAGGCATTAAAGAATAGCTCAGTGACGTTGATAATTTTTTTAAGCTCTGGATTTAAGTAATTTGTGATGATAGAGCTGACTTTGGCAGATATCTGACCTGTAGATGTGATGGTAAAAGACCAGACAGACTTAAGTAACGCCAGATCTTGATGATTTCAGGTGAATTTCCCAGAGAGTGGCTTCCTCTCGTCAGATAAGCTGTCTTTACTCGAAAAACTGCTACCAACAAGGCAGGAAATAGAGGAAACAGAGGAAATGGAACAGGTGGATTTAGTGGACTTTGATCCATCTCAAAAGAGAAAACACCACTATAATGGAGAAGTGTATGAAGATGATGAGCATCAGCCTAAAGGTGGTGTTCAATGCCAGACATCATAAATGGGCCAGTGCATAACTTGTGATGTTTGTTTTGTATGCAGTAGTGGATGAGTGAAGGACTACAAACAGTTCACCCTCACCTTCTGGTATATGTTGTTCTATCCAGCCATAGTTATTTCTAAAAGCATAAAGAAATAAACTAAACAATTAAACTGACTTTGCAATTTGTATAAAGCTCCAGGATGCAAGCTCAAATGAAGTTGATTGCATTTCACCCCTGCCTCTTGGTCCAGAAAATTCCCTTACCTGCTTGTCTTTTCTTCCAAACCTTGTAATTCCTGTAGGTGTGCAATTGCCCAGGCTTAAACTAAGATTCTGTGGTGTGCTTTATAGGAGTTCTTGTTCTTATACTCTGTGAATAAAGTATGCACAAGTACTTACCATCCAAACTAATACGTAGTTAAATTTTATACCAATTAGGATAACAATGTTTCAGGGTTCTGTTGTTTTTTATCGGGCACTGGCCCTAATGCAGCCACATCATCCATGAAGCTGACGTGCATGTGGTCAATCTTCACAGGCCTCTTAAAGTCATGGGATCCACAAGCTCTCCAAAGCTATTTCCACTTAAGGTCATATAGTCCCTTCCTGTGCCAGCACTAGTCCTAACCCCGGAGCTGGATGGGGAGCTTGCTTTGCTTCACCAGTGACTCCTGTCCTGCACCACACTGCCTCTAGAGCCAGTGTTTGCTTCGAGCTTTGTTCACTACTGCGCATTAGGAAAAATCACTAGGCTGTATCAGCACGTATGTGGCTTGGACTCTCTCAGACTGCTGTTTGATTTCCATCTTGATTTCTGAAATCAGATACCCCTCAGTGGTATGTTACGAAAAACAGTACTGGCCCTGTTTGTGGGTATATGTGATCCTGCAGAGAGTGAATGCAACCAACCACTGCACCTAGGATGTTCTGAAATTAATGTATTGTGTGCATTATTTTAAGCTGACTCTTGAAAATTCTGTATGAATGTTTAATTATTGTAGATGAAGCATTTCTGATATAATTACAAAATTGTTCACTGCCTCTTTTCTTAGACCAGATGTTGGTTTAAAGACACCACCCCCTTCTTTTTAGACAGCTATTCACAGAAAAATCTTAGCAAAAACCTTTTTTTTTTTTTCAGAAAATATGCTGAGAAGACAGTCCAGATTTAACCTCTAGTGTAGTACTTTAGTCTTGTTAAACCATCTGGCTTGGAAGTTTATGCTTTTCATACTGCTTTGAAGCAGAAGTGTCACAAAGAACTCTTCTAAGTAGCTGCTATGTGAGAATACATGTGAAGTAACTTGAATATCTGGAAACTCAGAAGACAGCTCTAGCTCTCTTAAGTAATACAGATTTCATTTTATGAAGACAGCTGGTACCATGGGTTTTTATACCTCAAATGTAGTTCCATTTCAGGTGCCCACAGACAGGTGACCACCTGCATGTTTCCCTTACTTTTTTGTTTTCTTTCTTTTCATCAGAAATAAAATTCTGTAGGTGAAGTGTTTTTCCAAATACTATTTGAATGAGCTCATCAGTGAGCTATGCAAATGTGACCAGCAGGTGCCTGTGCTCTATCAGAAGGATCGTTTGTCTGAGTCAAGGGGATAAAGTAATGCTCCCTCTCTCTAGGGCTGACTCCTGCACAGCTGTCTTGAGACTTAAACAGCAGTAAAATATGTTACTTGTTTTCAGTTCAGTAAGCACCCTTGTTTATTTTTTCCTTAACTAATGGATCAAAACAGCAAGAGCAAACAACACCTGTGCAGTGCTCTGAGCATGACAAACATTATTTTGCTTCAGATGATTGCATTATATATATATATGAAAAAAATCCATAGCCTTATTTTCTCAGGAATACTTTCATTTTCCTTTCATTTCTACTCATATCTGCATAGTTGAGGTAATGTTCTTTACTTGCTCTCGAGACCATGGTCAATTCTGCTTCATGCTTGGTGACCCCAGAAAGGATGGGCCAGGTCTAGATTCCAAGAGGATGGCTGACCAGAAGCTGTCTTCAGAAGCCTTAGCAAAGCAGTGCAGGGAAAGATGCTACTACTAATACAGGAAGGGTGGCAGAAACACCAACAGTTTAGGATTCTGCTTTGAAATAAGCTGATGCCTGACATAAAATATATGTCCCAAAGAAATACTGGCTTAAGGTAAGCTTTTGGCAAAAAGTAATAGTAATGATAGCAAGAGCTAGCAGGAAGGGGGACCCAACCTTTAGACCTTCAAGTACATGTACAGACCTACAAGAACAAGCTTCTTTGTTCTCCAATGGTATTCTGGGTATCATACAATAAGCAGCTAAACATTTTCTGTGCCATTGAAAAATGAAGTAGCACAATTTCATCTGACTTCTTGCTTTATGTGGATACAGTTTCCCATGTTGGGAAATGAACTGAATGGACAGCTGTAGAAATTGAAGATACAGTACCACAAAATAGCTATTTCTTCAACTAAAAGGGTAGTAACCTGACCTATTGTGTCCTGAGTTGATGTTTGCAATTACATTCAGTGTTTTAACACCACCAAATTCATGTCATCAAGCTGATAGTCTAGTCTATTACAGTTATTCTTTCTGCTGTGCATCAGGCATATTTTTTTTCCCAGAAATCTAGCAGCTCCACTATTGCACAGGTTTGCTGTGAATCTGAGAACACCCACTGCAGACTCACTTAAGAGCCTGCTCCCATTTTTGCTTCTGCTTTCAGAGCCCCTAGACTACAGGTCCTCTCCTTCCCTTAGCTTTGAATACCTGCAACCCGGCAGGTAAGTTGAGCACTATTATACTGCCCAAACAATGGGGGACTTCAACTACCCTGAAAACTGCTGTCAGGAGTACAAGACAGGACACAATAATTAAGTAGATCCATGCCTCAGGTGACTGCAAAGTGCTCTCTGCCATAATGGTGGGCAGTCGACTCAGCAGAAGGCTGAATTACAGGACACAGTTAACAGGCTGTGCAGTATTAGAGGGGTGGAGCAGAGGTAGATAAGTGTGTCCAGAACTGTACACCTACGATGGAAACCAGAGAGCCCAAGGCATCTTGGGCCCACAAAAGCAGGGCTCCAATTCAACATCCAGACCAAAACCAGGTGTGATATACCTACTAAAGGCTTTAGATGTCTGTGAGCGAGGCCAACAAGGAGAACCTGCACCAGTAGCACGTGGTGGTTACTGTAAAAAGAAATGTCAAGTGCTGTATTGGGTGACTCTCTGTTAAAGGACACAGGGGCACCCATCTGCCAGCCTGATGGAGTCATAAGTTTGCTGCCTCCTGGGAGCCGAGATCTGTGATGTTGTCAAGAGGTTACCCCAACTTGTCAAGAGCATGGACTGTTACCCACTACTATTTTTCATGTGGGTACAAATGGCACTGCAAGCCAAAAAACAGGTAGGATCAGGGAAGACTATAAAGCAGGTGAAAAACATTGGTGCCCAAGTCATCTTCCCATGTATCCTACCGTTTAGAGAAGTCAGGACAGCCAGAAGCCAACGCACAATGCAGATCAATGTCTTTGTGGCTGGTGCCATTGAGATTTGGGCTTCTATAGCAATGGGTTGTGCTTTAATAACTGTAGCCTGTTAGGGAGTGTGCTGATTTAAAAGTAAACCAGCGGGAGAAATTAACCCAATTTGGAGAGAACACAAGTCAGAGCTACAATTTTACAAAAAAGATCACAATACATACAATGACACAAGATAATAAAACTGCTTTGACCCACAAGAACAAAGTACAACCCAGCCCGCCTGAGACAGGAACAGGACTGTGCTCGTGAGCCCCTGTCCAGGACTGTGTGGTGCCCCTGGGTGCAGAGCAGAAGGAAAAACCTGGTATCCGGGATGATGGTCCTGTTGAAGAAAATGGTAGCAGTCTCTTAAAGAGTGGCAGCCGCAGAGGAGTTCTCTTCCCTCACTGGGTCCACGGAGATGGTTGCCCAGTCTCAAACTTCAAGAATTTTATATCTCCAGTACCTCCCCCAGGGCAGGGAGTTTCACAACGGTTGTTTCCTCTTTGTGAGTCCTGGGATATTTTTGGATCCTTTGATGATGTGGGCCATTGTAAGTGCTTATTGTGTCAGTGCAGCTGGGCCCATTAGCAGGGAGGACCCCTCCAGCTGGGTGTGGAAGTGTTAATGTCTCCCCAGATCTCTTTTCTTATCTATTGTGGCCTGGGGTGTGAAGTGTGCTCTGGGCAGATGATTTATCATTTATCATCAGGAATAATATAGAGGATATGGAATACACAGTTTTTGGTTATATCCTCATAGTGATAAACCAGTCCCAGCCCCTATAACTATGACAGGGAGAAATGGGATCCACCTGTCTAAAAAGGGCAAGAGAATCATTGGCAGCAGGCTGGCCAGTTTGGTGAGATGGGCTTTAAACTGAAGCACTCAGGGTCCAAAGTAGCAATGCTTGTGCCTTTGCTTCCTCCTGGGGGGGAGGAGTGACAGTGCAGTGACAGATGTTCCTTGTCTGCCTCTCAAGCTGAGGATCAAAAGGGCTAATAACATCAACAGTGTTTATAGCTATAGTAATTCTTCTTACACCCCTTCTAGAGAACCCCGTTGCTTGATTACCTCTCTGAAGTGCTTGTATACAAATGCGTGCAGCATGGGGAACAAACAAGCACTGGAAATCAATGTGCAGGGCCGTGATCTCATGGCAATCACTGAGACATGGTGGGATAGCCCACATGACTGGAATGTTGTCATGGATGGGTATGTACTTTTTAGAAAGGACAAGTCGGCAAGGGAGGTGATGAAATTGCTCTTTATGTAAGAGAGCAATTGGAATGTATGGAGCTCTACCCAGGGACAGATAAACCAGTTTAGAGTTTATGGGTGAGAATTGCCCAGTGTGCCCTGGCAGGCAGGAGGACCAGTTGTGTTCTGGTGTGCATCAGGCACAACACTGCCAGCCAGTCGAGGGACAGGGTGGTCCAGCTCTACTTGTGTGCTGGTGCGGCCTCACCTCGAATGCTGTGTGCAGTTTTGGGTGTCACAATACAAAAAGGACTTAGAGATATTAGAGAGTGTCCAAAGGAGGGCAAGGAAGATGGTGAGCAAGGAGGATGTACCCTTGGTAGAACAAGATCAGATCAGGGAAGACTTGAGCAAATGGGATATACACATGTCCATGAGCCCCGACAGGATGCACACACAAGTGCTGCAGGAGCTTGGCGGACATCATTGCGAGGCCCCTCTTGACAACCTTTGACTGATCATGGTGTCTGGGAGAAGTGCCCAAGGACTGGTGGAAAGTAAATATCTCATCTGTCTTTGAGAAGGGCAAAACAGAGGATCCAAGTAACTAAAGGTCTGTCAGGCTCACCTTGATCCCTTGGAATGTAATGGAGCAGGTAAACCTGGAAACTATTTCCAGGCACATCAAGAACAAGAAAACATTGGCTATTAGCATGGCTTCACTAGGGGGAAGTAATGATTAACCAACATGATAAATTTTTACAATAAAACAACTGAACATATGCAGGACAGGAAAGCAGTGGCCTTGGGCACTGTCTCCCATAAGATCCACATAGAGCAGCTGTTGATAGAGGGGACAGCTAAGCAGTGAGGTGGATTGAAAACTGGCTGAATGGCCAAGCCCACCAAGTGGTGATTGGTACAAAAAGTCTAGCTGGAGGGCAGTGACTAGCAGTGTACCCCAGGGGTCAGTACTGCCATCAGTACTGTCTACCATCCTCACTGATGATCTGGACAATTGGACAACATACGCCCTCAGCAAGTTTACAGGAGAAGGTTGTGTTGCGATGCAGAGGGACCTGGAGAGGCTGGATAAATGGGCTGGCAAGAATCTCATGAAGTTCAAGAGGAAGTGCAAAATTCTGCACCTGGGGACAAACCCAACACAACAGCACAAGCTGGGGACCACTCAGCTGGAAAGCGCCAGCAAAGAAACCAGGGAGTCCTGGTGGACACATGGCTTAAGATGAGCCAGTAATGTGCCCTTTGTGGAAAAAAAGCTAATGCTGCCCTTGTTGTAGGTTGTGAGCAGGTAGAGGGAAGTAATTCTTCCCCTCTACTGAGCACTGGTTAGGCCACAGCTGGAATGCTGTGTCTGGTTTTAGGTTCCCCAATACAAGAGGGACATGGTTGTACTGGAGAATCCAGTAAAGTGTCACCACGATGTTGAAGGTACCCGAGCATCTCTCCTACAACAAAAGGCTAAGAGACCCAGGACTGTTCAGCCTGGAATTCCAAGGAGAATCTCACTGATGTGTAGAGATACCTGAAGGGAGGATGCAAAGAAAAAGCCAGGCTCTGTCCAGCAGTCCCCAGTGACAGGAGGCAATGGGAACAGACAAACACAGGAGATTCTCTCTGAACACATGGGACCTCTTTTTACTGGGGTGATCAAGCACTGGTACAGGCTGCCCAGAGAGGTAGTAGAGTCTCCACATCCTGTCATTCTGCAATAAATCTTGGAAGAACATTTACTTCTAATTTTGGAAGGCAGGAAAGGTTTAACTAGCTTGCAACAGCACATGCCTGCTCCCAGACAAATGCCATTTCCTGCCCAACGAAGGCAGATCTCTTAATATTCAGGGAGAAGTTTTATACACTAAGGGAAATAAAGGAACTGAAGAGGGCTTTGTTACTCTGTTTCATGATATAAGTAGCACCTGTTAAGAGTAAAATTGTTATAACTCCATCTCTTGCTCCATGGGGGTTCAAAGAATTCCCACAACTCCTACTCTGCCCCTAAAATAAAGCATGTAGCCACCTTTCCCCTTAGGATTCACCTAAAGCCTATGTTTTTCTCCTGATTGTAAGATCCAAGTTTGTTCAGTCTGTCTTTCACAAATCAACAAGATTCAGAAGGTCACAGGATTTATTTACAACCATCCAGTGAACACACAGGAGCCTGTATCATCAACAAGAACTGGAGTAAGCATGCCTAAGGACTCCCAAAAGCCACAGAGGCACAAGGCAGAAAGTAAAGAAAAGCTGAGCCCAAAAAGCTGACTTCTGGCATCATCTCTCCTATAAATCTCTACAACATCTTTTCGCGGCCTGAACACTGGCCTAGTTAAGCTGACCCACATCAGAGTCAGGCCCTCTTCTCGAGGCTCATGGTTCAAAACCCTCTGCAAAATGCAGAATCATGGACTCACAGAGACTGACAGGCATCCCTGGAGGCCTCCTAGTCTCTCAGGCCTCACAAAAATTTAACATTCAGAAAGAATCCATTGCTTTTGAGATCAAGTCTTCAGTTTTACTAGGGAGGGTTTAGTTGGGCTTTTGTTGTGGATCTCAAGGTGGTAGTACTATCAGAGCACAATTACAGGAAATATGTTCCTATAACATTTAAAAAAAGTTACATCCACCACTTGCATAACTATCCAGGAAACTAAACTCACTTAATTTTGCAAAGGTAACAGTAGCTCTATTATATATTCTGCAAACACATACAGAAAAGCAGCTCAGTTCCACTCAAACAAGGCTGAAATTCATTGATCTCAAGTTCAGAAACATGAGGATGAACTGACCTCAAACTTCACTATATGGCACACCCCCTGACATTTTGCACTCCTCTATGTATGACAGAACTTGACAGCTCCAAACAAAATAATTCAAGAATAAAGGCTCATGGGTGAATAGTTTTCTTTAATATGAGTTCAAGTCCTAGATGTTGCCTCGTTCTAGTCTTAGATAGAGGTAAGTGGCATAATACCTGGCTGGTTGTCCAGAGAGAAAATGTCTTCCTAGATTTAAAAAATTAACATTAAAAAGTTCCATTTTACATTAAAAAAACAAACATACAAAAACCCCCACCAATTTTCAAGAGTAACATTGCATCTTTGTGCCAACTCTCAGCTATTTTAAAAATTGTAGCTGTAGCCTAGGAATTAAGTTTTACCACTGCCCCAATAAGTATTAACAATAAGTATTGGTAAATTTCACTTTTTTGAGTATTTAATGCAATAAACTGAAACTCTTCAAATAAAAAAACATAAAAACCGCCAGAGTTTCTCACATTTGTAAGAATATATTTCAACATTTAAACACTCAGGATTCTGACAGTTTTATTTGCTACAACTACTTTTCTCTTAAGAGACCAATGTAAGATAGTTTACATTGAAGATTAGCAGTTCTGTGTAGTCTGAAAGCAAAATGAAACACAAGTTGGGCATTTGTGGTGGTGTGTTTTTAAGTTTATCTACCTCTTCCTAATGGTTTATTCCACCCCGTTATGTAATGGTTTGTTTTGTTAAATGTATACACCCCTTATTATGTAAATCCCCTAAACTTCCCCACAATTCCAGCCCTTCTTCCAGCCCCTTCCCTATCAATCACCCAAATCACACCTTTTGTTCCAGCATCTTCACTGTCAGTCAGTAAACCCCTCCTGGAAAATCCCCTAATTCTCGACAAGTCATAGGTGCATGTGACCCTCCCTATTCCTCCCCTTACTCCTATTGGTTGTCCATGCTTGTCCTTCCCTAGCCCTTCCCATCCCAGTCTCCCATTGATCCATTCCCATGTAACCACTGCCAGTTAAAAGATCTTGCACTCTATTGTTCTTTGCCTTTCTGTGTTGTTCTTCCCTGAGCTTACTAAGGACTCTATGGGTCTGCTGCCCAGAGTCTGGAATAAACTTGGACTGAGGCACCCCAGGAAGGTGTCCTTGCCTCCTTTATCTACCAAAGACACGTGAGTGTTTCATCTTTCCGGGACTAATCCTGCCCAAGGACGGACCGGGGCTCTGTTCCTTAAACACAACCCACACTTTCAAGTTTGGGGTTGTGTTCCCCCTGCCGCCCGTGGCCGCTGTTGCCGTGGGTTAGCTGGGCTGTGGGGAACCTCGGCAGCATCCGGGAATGCGTCAGGCAGTATCTTCTCCTGTATCAAAAGTACTAATTGCCCATGGAGCTTGTCAGATGTGTCACTGTATGATGTTTCTGTCTTTTCAGTCAAGAAAAATAATCACTTTTTCCCATTTAAAAAACCCTCTATTGATGTATCTAAGAAAATAAAAAACAAGTTGGGAATCAAAACATCACAGTTAAACAGAGAAATAAACACCTCACGTGTAGTGAACAAGCAGTACTATGTGAGAGTTTCAGCTGAACTTTTTCCTGCATATCCCTAGACCACTACAAATACAGACAAAATATTTGAATCAGAACTAATTTATTAAGTCAAAGAGAAATTACTACTGTTTGAAAGATTACTGTGGTAGGAAAGCATTCCACAAAAGAGGGCAGAACACAGTGCAGCAGATTCAAATCTACAAGCATTTGACTCATTACAGAAACAACCTTGTTCTTCCCATCCTAGAAAAGACATGGTCAGATTCTGGTGTACACTCACACGTGTGCATTTTAGACAGGAATCACATGCTCCAAACTGAAGAGCTTAAAAGCATCTTTTTATCATGCTGTGGGACCCAAGTATCACCCTACTTAGGTCCAGAGGCATAGGAAATTGAAAAAAAAAAAAAATCTTACAAATAATTAAAGCATTACCATAGGACTAGGAACTTAGCCCATGTGAATCAACTTTTGCATGTTTTAAAATATTGATCCCCTGAAGCCCCCTGTTTCAGTAACAGCTAAAGACATTTTGCACTTACAGGAAGAAGGCTCTGGTAAAAAATCCTTTTAGTCTGGAAGTGAAGTAAAACAAAAGAAAAAAACAAACCAAAACCAACGATATCTCACTGCCACATCAGGCAGGTTTATAGTTTATAGCAGGAAGTACCTGGCAGATGAGGAAGGATAGTTTCATTCTGAGGAAGCTGTGTGACACTGCTTTCCAATTCCATTGGAAAAATGATAGTGAAAATTGAACATAGCAAAAGCCAATGGACTAGAAATGGCCCTGTCTTCAAACTGAAGACAGTGTAGCCTCATCTGCATTCCAGGAAAACTATGCTTATGTTTCAGCAATGGGAAAGAGATATCTTCCCCACATTTCACTCACATTAATTAAAAAAGAAAGCATTTTGCTCTATTCCAGGAAGTCAGCAACCACTCCTAAGTGCATCTACTTCCTGGCTCATTCAACTTTTACAAACACTGTAGAGAGAGTACAGACTTCAGTAGACAGAAAAGCACTCTCACTGAAGTCACTTCAACTACTCTAGTAAAAATAGAAGTCTATGAAATTAACTGATGCTATACTTATGCACCAATCTACTCTAGATGAGTAAAAATGTCATTTTCTGGAAATCTGAAATGAAAATCGAGGACATATCACACTCTGTACATTTAGATCTTCTTAAAGCACGAACCCTAATAACCTGCAACTAACAGGCACGCTTTAGAGCTTGCTGGAACATCAACTTATGGCTTCCAGAGCTTGAGGAGACCATCTTCACTGTAAGTGGCAATCAGGTTCTGGTGGGGGTGATGAGCAATGCCAATTACATCTTTTTCATGAACCTAGAGAGTAAGTAAAAAGATGCATCAGAAGAGTCTTTCTTTAGCAGACTCAGGACAAATATTCTCTTCAAACAAGAATTAGAGGAAATCTGGACTGACTTTCAACATGCTTTGTGCATACAGCAAAAGGAGGGGTGCATACCCCCCCAACATTAAATTTCAGTCAGAGCAACTTTTGTGACATGGCAGTTACTTTTTATTGGGCAAGAGAAGGTTCAGTGAAAGTTTACATCCACAGAAATCCACAAAATTTAAGTGCTCCCTGTCAAATTTAGACATTCAATCTGGTATTCCTCTTTAGTTCAATCCAAGGCAAATTTAAGCCTGACAGCTCGGTCAGGTTCTCCACCAGCTGGAGCCCAGGACAAGGCATGCTCTCTTTCAAATAAGCTTGAACCAGTTTTCACTCTTGACTTGGTGAGTACATATTTTCCTAATTTTTACAATTAAATGGTTCTAAAAAACCAAACACATTCTACAGCCATATGTTCTGGAACACGTGTTAGGTATCGTGGCTAGTACAGGTGAAATACTCCTTGGTCTGAGACTCCTCCTTGTGGACTTCATAGCAAACATTTACATCACCCTTGTGTTTAAACAAGAGTCCAAAGCTAAAACTTACTGTCAGAGTTCTCTCCAGCTTGCCGGTCACTGTGCTGAAGCAGTAAAGCACAAAATCTTCACCAACACAGTAGATCCACTCACCACGAGGCGAAAGTGCACAGCAGACAAAATCACCACCTTCTCTCTTACCAGAGCTAAAACTTCTTACAATCTGTAAAGACACCCCCATAAAAATAGTTGTCAGGTTTAAACAGTAGCACACCATTACTCTATTCAGAGAAAACATAAACAGTACTAGGTCTGTTAACAACACAGGACCTCTTCAGAGCTAAAAGTGCTTTCTGCATTCTGTAAACCGAGTACAGAATAGTTTGTCATGAAAGCAAACTGGAGAAATCAGGTTTAACCGAAGACTAGGTTATTAATTAGGTTCTGTTACATTCTAGGAGTGACAGAGAAACTTAAAAGGATGCCAGTAAGATCACATACTTGTCCTTGCATATTCATAATGACAACTGTATTCGATCTGTTGCAAACAACAAAGTGTTCTGGGTTTTTAGGCAACAGAATAACACTGTTCACAGTAATGTCTGTCCCAGCAGTGCTGCCAAGAGACTTGAAGGTGTTTGAGCACTCTGTCGTCTTCACATTCCAAACCTAGTATTAAAAATAAACATAAACCAAATTAGCTTTAAAAATTTAAACCAAAAACAAGCTGGTAAAGGATTCGGAGTTTTTAAGGCTCCTGGAGGGAAATATGAATTCTAAAAATTGTAGTGTAATGCAGATTTTATAAAAGTAATATTCTGAAGTACGAACACTGAACACTTTCACTCCAATTGAACTGTAGGTGAATTTCCATTATTCAAATGCAGCCTGGCTCTCTTACATCAAGCATATTCCCAGAGAGTGTGTCAAGACTTGCTTTCTGGATTTAGGTGGTATCTGTGAATATATGTGTAGTCTCTGTACATGCAATTTGCCTTATACAAGTCTAACAAACTGCAGACAAAACAAAGCCTCACTGCTATTAGCAGGAAAGACATCCCAGCTTACAGCTGCCTTAGGCTCAACACCAGTCTATTCTAGCTGTTTAGAAACAGGAAATGGAATTACTTGTTTAACAGTTAAACTAAACACATTAATCATATGTGGAATATTTTTGTTGTTTACTTACTCATACAATCAAAAGAAACTACCTTCTTTTGCTATTCCCACAACTGGGGCAGTCAAGCAAAGGCTGCAAGTTTGAAGCAACATCCCATTTGATATGAGCAAATCTATCAGTCTCCTGAACACATCTATGAAAAGGATCTGTTTACCCATCCTCAATGCACAACATCAATGCTCTACTTAATAAATATAGAAACAGCTTCATTAAGTAAATTTGTCAGTAATGCCCTTTATGCAACAATTCTTTACTCCTCTTAACTACTACACACTGTGCAGTTCCATTCTTTTCTGAGACTGAAAGCCATACCTATCACTTCTACCATCAGTTTCATTACCCAGCTTACACAGCAAGGGACTCCTAAGCACCAAGAAACAAAGAGGTGAGCAATACTGCAAGAAAACGCAACTATTCCAGAGAAGGGAATCCCCACATCCTAGGACAAGAGGTGTCACAGCCAACTTTATGTCTAGAATAAAGCTGAGCAGGCAGGTAAGTACTGCACTTACGTCCTCTTTTCACAAATGCAACACAAACAGG
This sequence comes from Calyptomena viridis, assembly GCA_013390005.1. Lineage (NCBI taxonomy): Eukaryota > Metazoa > Chordata > Aves > Passeriformes > Eurylaimidae > Calyptomena > Calyptomena viridis. Next base: position 172,745 of record WEIV01006285.1, on the reverse strand, counting down.
CTCAGCCACAGACTGTAATCACAATATGAAATTTCATTGGTTCTCACACCAATCTACTGCAAAGGTCATAAGCAGATTATTACCATTACTGCAGACAACCCCAAATCATTCTCCAAAGACTGCAATAATGGTAATAAATCAGCTACAAGAGAGCAAGAGTCTGATGTACTACTTACAAAGGCTAAATGCTATCTTACCTTCACTGTGCCATCAGAGGAGGCACTGATAATGTAGTGGCCATCCTGAGTAAAAGTAGCTTCATTGACAAAGGAAGAATGACCACGGAACTCCTTTAAAGTTTTCCCAGATTTTAGACCATGAATCCTGTCAGATAACACAGGTGTAAATGAATGAGCAAATTCTATTCAGTAACAAGACACCAAGTAGGTGCATAATCAGAACTACTGCATTACACAAATATTAAGCAATACCTTCCAGATACTAAGAGCTGCAGGAAAAAGGGTTTGATGAGGCTGCTGCTGTAAGTTAAGATTAGAATAGTGTTTTTGTGAGTATATTCATTCTTACTTTTAACCCATCCTGCAATGATTCTCAAAAAAAAAAAAAAAGGGGGGGGGGTTCTGACTTCNACGGCGGCGGGGGGGGAATATCCGAGTCTTTACCATCCTTACTAAACACCTGAAAACTTTTAACTATTTGGTTAACACCACTACCCAACCTATTTTTACAGAATAAATGGAGTCAGATTCTTCTCAAAGGAGCACAGCCAAAATACAAAAGGCAGAGGATACAATTTAAAAAGGAGATAAAATAAAACAGCAGTATCAAACCAACCCAAAGCACCTTTTTCTATGCCCAAATGGGATTTTCCCCAACGGAGTTGTAGAGCCCTAGGACAGATGCCAAGAGAAGCAGGAGGGTCTTCTATCTCCAGGGAAATCTCATAAACTCAGCTGGACAAGGCCCTGAGCAAGCTGTTCTAACTGAAACTTTGCTGTGCTTTGAGAAGCATAGTGGAATAAAGACCTCTACAGGTACCTTCAACATTAAACTATTTTTTTAGTTTAGCTACTTAATACGAAAATTCTGTTTTCTTTTTTCCCCACACTGTAGCTCACACATTCTCGGTTTATTTACCTGATTGTCTGATCAAAAGAAGCACTAAGTATTTGGCTGCTGTCTTTAGAGAAACTGAGGCACGTAACACCTTTACTGTGTGCTCGTTCAAATCTTCTCAGACACTGACCACTCTGGATTTTCCACACCTGAAGACAAAAACAGCAAATGAAATAAAAGTGGCTACTTTTCTGAGATGACAGAAGCTTAAACATCAAAGCCAATTCATATCTGGTTTTGAGCCATGCTAAACTTTATTTGTTTTGCCTCTCCCAATACACCACAGGAAGACCTGTACCTTGATCTTTCCATCCTGTGCTCCAGTTGCTAGCATTTCTGTATCCCTGCTGAAGCACATGCACAGCACTGCATCATCCATCATCATAAAGTTATCTTGTGCCTGGTACTTCAGATCCTAAATGAAAGCAAAACAACAACCAGTTAAAGTCATGAAATCAATGAAATCTATTTCAAGACAAAGTGCAAAAGTAAAGCAGTTTTAGCTTCAATTACATTTTATAACCTATTGTCAAGCAACTTCAGAGCCTTATAGTACAGGATACTGCTATTATCACCATTTAAAAGGCAAAAACAACAATGCAGAAAGGTAAAAAAATTAATCACAGAGGGACATCTACAACAAACTGAACAACTAAACTCATAAATTTTCCAGACTGAGATCTGAATTGCCTAAGCAGACAACCTTCTCACCCCTGAGAAATGAAAATAAGCATAATCCCAAAGAATAAATCCAGGCACTCTGGTAAATGAACTATCCACATGAATAAGGATACCTTACCTTCCTAATCTTTCCAGTAGTGAAGTTCCATACTTCAATGAAGCCATCGACAGAGCCAGTAACCAGATACTGTCCATCAGGAGAAAATCGAGCACATTCCACATGCGACTTCTGCCCAAACTATTTTATAGAAGAATATAAGCAAAGCATAATAAACAATTTAAAAGAAACAACTCATTAAAATGAAACTGTAATCTCATTTTGATGGTAAAAATACAGTATTTTCTAGAGGTATGCATTCACAAATCTAATGCTCAGGCACAAAAACCTTGTCAATACATGAATAATAGCAATTAAAAAAGGCAAAACAAAGTAACGGTCTGGTAATGTCTGTGCAACTGGCATCAAACACTCCACGCTTACAGCAGCAGCTGAGTTGGTTGTCTTCGTAGTTTTGATTTCTGCCAGTGAATTGTGTATTAACAAACACCTTTCCAATACCCAACATACATCTACTGAAGTCTTCAGAAATTTCTGAAGTAGTACAAGTTGTTTCACTTGGAATGATGTTTTGTCAGTGTAGCTTTCCCAGGGAATGTTTGAAGGGTGTTCTATCTAATTTTTATATTTCTAAATTTTGAAGTACAAGTGACCACGACAACTGAGTATGGAAAAAAAAAGTCTTCGCCAGTCAAAACAAAAATACAGGATCAGCATTGGTAAGAAAAACATGTTGTAATAATGGATTTTTAGTAAGCTGTTGCTGAACAACATAAATTGATTTCACAAGTTCCAACTCATGACTTCTGAGAAACAGTTTTAAGTTTGAGACACGAGTATCTCCTTGCACAAATAAAGACAGAGACTATGCAAGCTTCTGGAAACTGATGGATTCTGAACCCCTGAAGTCAACGAAACAACACATTTATCTTAATCACAAATACCATAAGCATTCAATCTTCTAAAAGTTCTCATTTCAGACTCTCCAAAAGAAAAGTCTCCTGATGAGATAAAGCATGGAGTGGAATGGAAGAAAATGCAGGGAGGAGATGACTCACAACAAAGAGAATAAAAGAATTCAGATGATTTACCCTTATCTCCCAACAAAGCACAGCAACAACCGTCATTAACATAATTAAAAGGAAACACATCACCTTAATATGCCTGCTCAGCTGTGTGGGGAACTTTTCTTCTTCTACATCCTTCACAGCTGCTTTACCTCTGAACAAGTCAATTGTCATACCAGGAGGAAGCAGGCCCTGATGCTGCTGCCATTTCAGTGCCTTTACAGAAGTGGAGAGCCACACCATTAGGTATGAGTTAACATGAAATACTGCCTGTACAGAGTATCAACGAATACATTCTGAGAATCAAAAAAAGGGTCTGAAGTACCACAGAAACAGTGTGTGTTACAGAATGCCATTCTTAAAGTGCATATTATGTGCTGAGTACTTATTCTGTTGGAAGAAATCTACTGCTGTAGTGATGACTCCCTACAATTGCTAAACACTTGCCACATGGAAAAAATTCAATTCTTAACTACACCACCCATAAACGTGTAATATTTGAACATTAATTTTACAGAGTTGGAGACTGAATTACATCATAGCTATTTTTCTCCAGCAAAGATCTAAAGAAGCTGACACAGCTACTGAAATATTTTCCAAGACTCACCTGCCCCAACAACGCCATAAGACGAGATGGAGGCACCACACTGACCTCTCCAGCCAAAGCTTGTGCAATAGCAGCTCTCCGTTTCTCTTTGCTACTCCCATCTGGGTACGCCTAGACAGAAGTTATTTTCATGAGATGACTATTCTAAATCATAATAATTTTTTTCCCATAAAACCCTCCACTGCACTGAATTGAAGCCCCTTCCATATCGATTTTCTATCAAAAGTTCTTCTCTTTAATACAAACCCTTGAAACACTCAGGGTATAGAATCATATAATTGTCATGGTTGGAAAAGACCTCTAAAATCACTCCATTAGCCAAAACAACCATTAATCTAAAATGCTTTCACCAAAAATGTCAGACTGACACAACCAATCAGAAATAATGTTACTACTGTTATTACACAGCACTGCTTTTATTTGCATAATGTAAGTTTTCCTCTGCTTTCTACACAACACAGGAAAAGAAAGGTGTAGATATCGTCCTGTAGCAGGACACTGGTAAAAATCTCCAAACTCCCACTGCTCTGCTGCTGCGTCATGATCAATTGTCACACGCCATTTCCCAAACACTTCATAAAACGTGTAAAAACCACACTGGGAAACTGCATGTTCTTGACCCCAGAGAAATACGGAAGAAAGCAGCCGTGAGCCAGCAGCAGCAGCCTGGGCTGATGCTGAGGGTCATGCAGGAGAGGCCTCCAAGACATAACATACCTCACGAGGATCAAAGTAAGACCTAGCCAGAAGGTTCTCAAGGTGGATGTAGCGCTCTGGCTGAGTTTGTTTCAGCATGATCATGGGATCTGTTTGTCTCAGCAGAGACCTGGCAGCACCAAGTTCCCGGAGCTCGATCAACTCCAGCACAACCTGCATCAAGAGACCAACGACTGCATCAGCAAAGAGCAACTGGAAAACGCCACAGTGGGTTCCACATGGAGGATGAGAGNCGCACCACCGCTGCACGTACTCAGAGGATTCGATTTCGATCGACATCTTGGGCTTGGGCCGGGGCCGGGGTCGAGGTCGAGGTGGGGGTCGCAGCCGGAGCCGCCACTGCCTCCAGGCCTTCCGCCANTTGGAAAAGACCTCTAAAATCACTCCATTAGCCAAAACAACCATTAATCTAAAATGCTTTCACCAAAAATGTCAGACTGACACAACCAATCAGAAATAATGTTACTACTGTTATTACACAGCACTGCTTTTATTTGCATAATGTAAGTTTTCCTCTGCTTTCTACACAACACAGGAAAAGAAAGGTGTAGATATCGTCCTGTAGCAGGACACTGGTAAAAATCTCCAAACTCCCACTGCTCTGCTGCTGCGTCATGATCAATTGTCACACGCCATTTCCCAAACACTTCATAAAACGTGTAAAAACCACACTGGGAAACTGCATGTTCTTGACCCCAGAGAAATACGGAAGAAAGCAGCCGTGAGCCAGCAGCAGCAGCCTGGGCTGATGCTGAGGGTCATGCAGGAGAGGCCTCCAAGACATAACATACCTCACGAGGATCAAAGTAAGACCTAGCCAGAAGGTTCTCAAGGTGGATGTAGCGCTCTGGCTGAGTTTGTTTCAGCATGATCATGGGATCTGTTTGTCTCAGCAGAGACCTGGCAGCACCAAGTTCCCGGAGCTCGATCAACTCCAGCACAACCTGCATCAAGAGACCAACGACTGCATCAGCAAAGAGCAACTGGAAAACGCCACAGTGGGTTCCACATGGAGGATGAGAGCCCGTAGAAACCCGGCGCTCACTCACCTGCTCATAGAGATCGATGAGTGTCTTGTCTGGCAGCTTCAGTGACTGTATGGCCTGCAGCACCGTGTCCCAGTGCCCGCTGTTGATGTCTGCCACGAAGCTTTCAATGCTGTCTACAGTGTTGAGAGACACGGTGGTCTCCTCCTGAAGGGTGGCGAGCGCCCGGTGGAGGCTGTTCTCCTTCAGGTACTGCATGATGAGCCGGATCACGCTGCGGGGCCGGGACAACGCGCGGTCAGGCAGGGCACCGCGCACTC
>WEIV01006285.1:145758-167173 GCA_013390005.1 Calyptomena viridis | reverse complement strand
CCCCCCCTAAATAGGGCGTGATGACGTCACAGCCCCGGGGCGCGGCACACGCGAGGCCGAGGGTGTGCGCCCCCCGGCGGCAGAAGCGCGGCAGGACCCGTGTGGGTGCGGCTCCCGCCTAACTCGGACCGCGGCTCCCGCCTAACTCGGCTTGGGTGCCGCACAGTCGAAATGCAAAACTCGGGTTTTCTAGTTGCTTTCCCACAGAGCTGCAGTCGAACGTGAGCCAGCAGTGTGCCCAGGTGGCCAAAAATGCCATTGGTATCTTGGCCTGTATCAGCAATAGTGTGGCCAGCAGGACCAGAGCAGGCATTGTCCCCCTGTATTCAGCACTGCTGAGGCCACACCTCGAGTTCTGTGTCCAGTTCTGGTCCCTCAGTTCAGGAAGGACCTTTAGGTGCTGGAGTGTGTCCAAGAGAAGAGCAGCAGTGCTGGTGACGGGTCTGGAGCACAAGTCTCATAAGGAGCATCTGAGGGAGGTGGAGTTGTTTAGCCTGGACAAAATGTCACTAAGCATGACCTTTTCACTCACTACAATTACCTGAGAGAAGGCTGTAGCCAGGTGGGTGTCGGCCTCTTCTACCAAGCAACTAAGAACAGGATGAGAGGACATAGCCCCAGGCTGCATCAGGGGAGGTTGAGGCTGGACATCAGGAGGAATTTCTTCACAGAAGGGGTGATTATACATTGGAATAAACGGTCCAGAGAGATGGGGGGTCACTGTCCTTGGCACTGTTTAAGGACAGATTGGATGCGACACTCAGTGCCATGGTCCACTTGATAAGGTGGTGTTGGGCCATAGGTTGGACTCAATGATCTCAGAGGTCTTTGCCAGCCTAATTGATTCTGTGATTCCACCCGCTGTCTTTCATCCATCGAGATCTCAGAAGATTCCTTGTGGTGACATTAGACATGCTGGGCTGCAGGTCATGCATTCTGGCATGGACATGGAACAATTCCTTGGCCTCCTGCTTCTTTGCATGTGCAGGTTTGCAGATGCAAGTCAGGGGTGTTACCTGGAGTTTACAAGCCATAATAAGCCATTGTGAGCTCTGCATTTCAAGAATGTGGTCATGTATGAAAGAACAACAGTGCACAAAGTAATATCTCATGAGTAAGAAAATTAATAGCATGACTTGGTTGCTTTACTGATGGACTAGGAATTAGAAAAATGCTGCTCTACCAGGCAGAGCCCTCCAGTGACACGGAGGTGAGCATGATAAGACAACTGTCCTTTAAAAGCACAAAGGGTGGCTATGGCAGTCCATCCATGCTGCTTGGACTCTGACCGAGGCCAGAAATCTTGAAGCCGTGGTTAATGCTACAAGATGAGTAAATGTGACTGTGCCCCTTCTGCCTGTGTTAGGAGGCCTTGTCAGGAAAGGAGCTCCCTGGTCCCTAGGCAGCACCGAGGATCTTGCTGCTCTTGTCTTCCTGGCATGGGGCACTTCTCACCTGCTCCCAGTAAGTGCCTGATAGCAGTGCTAGATTGCCAGTGCATTGGGATATGTAATCCATGATACTGACCCCCTTGGGTGGACTTGTTTCTTGCTGTTTTTTCAGGCATGTACATTTTGCTGGATGAGCCATGGAAAATAGAGCCTTGTGTGAGAAACTGACTCCCTTTGCCAAGGAAAGCTGTTGTTCGCTGCCTCTGTCCCCAGAGTGCTTAAGAAAGTAATCCAATAGCATGAAGCTGAAAAAATAGTGAGTGAGGCAAACAGCTAACATTTTGAATGCTATGGTTTCCTCTGCTTGGTCTCAACTAATTTTTTTAAGTGCTTTTACAGAGCTGCAGGGATTACTGCAGGGAAATATTGCTTAATTATTCTAGGCCAATTTGTTTTCAATGACAGGTGTATTTATGTGGGTTGAAGGTTGTTCTGAAAACAAGTCTGATCCAGACTGTAACAAAGCAAAGCCATAAAATCCAAAGATGGCAGCTATTTTTGTGCTGGCAGCAATAGGAATCTGGCTCAATTCCTCAGTAAATTCAGCTGGTGCTCTCTTGCCTGCCCTCCCTCCAGTATTACTGGCCTCCAGAAGGAAAAAACAGTCAGACTACCTGATCCTGAACCATCTCAGTCCTAAGGATGTCATTTTTCTGAGAAGTGAAGATGCTAACAGACTGACTGGATGTTGGTTTATATACCTCCTCTGGTCTTCCCTCCCTGATAGATACAGAGGGAGGTGGACACCCCGGGTAAACCTTCCTTTGCTCTCCATGAACTTCATCCAAGTGCTGTGCAAGCACATGAGGAGCAGACTTCAATTTTGTGGCTAGACGCAGCTACAGCCAATCTAATCTGGTGCTGGCAGTAGTCCAGTGTCTGGAGACCTCCAGAGATCCTTCCAGCCAACACTGACAGGATGCCAGCTCTGTCAGAGTATTACATAAGAGAAGTTTCCATTTTATATTTTGGCTCCACTGGCAAAATGGGTGCAAAGGGAGATAAACAGTCTTGCTGCAGTTAGGCAGCACAAGTATCTGCAGTATCACTCTGGAGCTGGACCTAGGCCTAATCTGTCCCATACCCACTCTTGAAATGGAAGCTGAGCAAGCACCTTGGAATCAAAATTTTAAAGGGGATAAGTTTACCTTTCTGGCAGAAAATTTAATAAAATATTTTTCATATTCCTCCTGATTCAAAAGTAGTCAGTTTCCTGCACTTCCCTCCTGCATGCCTCCTGTTCTCTTGCTTCCCTGAGAGGGCAGCCTGAGCACCAAGCCAGGAGTGCGCTGTGCCTTATGCTGATCAGGTTACCAGTCTGCACTGGCTGAGGAGCAGGATGCATGGAGCAGAGGGGGTGAAGAATCACAGCCTACCCCGCATCCATGAGACCATCACATTCCTTGCCAGCCGTCCATCTGGCTTCATCTGCAACTGCTGCCTCACAAGCCACAAGACTTTGTTTTCTATGCTCCAGAGCTGTGCTATGGCACCAGGAGGCCACATAAGCTTACAGTGACAATGATGTCCTTTCCCTGCTCTCCGAATTGCTCCAATGACCTGCAGTGGGAGTTTTGCTTTTCTCAGGTTTCAGATCACAAGACCGGAAACAAGTCCTTCGTCAAAATGCATTTACTGTAGTCTCAAAATAAGATGCAACCCTCTTGAGAGAGGCTGTGCAGGGGATACAGGCTGTGTGGTTTCTGTTTCGCTATTCTTGAGAACAGATTTTATGGGTCCCCCAAAAAAAGAAAAAAACCCTACCCCAAGATCAGTGTCTCACAGGGAGAGATCTGTGACTTGAATACGGGGTGTGGTTCCAGAGAGTCTTTAAACCTGTGGAAAACGGAGCTTTGTTTGTGATTGCGGGTGAGGCAGACCACATGTTGGGCCATGTGAGGAGACATGCATAAAAGGACATTATTATCCCTTCTTCTGAGGGAAGGACGCGGAGAAGCCGGAGGGGGATCAGCAGGGCAGGAAAGGGCGTGGGGCACACGGCCTGCAGGCAGAGCTAGCAGGAGCTGGGCTTGGCTTGCTTGGACAAGGTGAGGCAGGAGGGGCTTTAACATCAGCCTAAAACTGCTGGAGGGGCAATTCCAAATGGTTGAAGGATCTTTGGTAGCCTCAGCTGAAGCAATTAGAGGCAGCAGCCACACAGCTCTGGTGCATGTTAGTTGGCTGCAGTCAACATCAGCCCTGGGACAACACACCAGGGAAGTGGGCACGACCCCTGTCCTGGAGAAAGCGGTTTTGCTGTGGCTATAGAAAGCCTGTGGGGGCTGGGAGAGCCTTGTCTCAAGTGGGGCTTGGGCTGAGACCCCCCACCCTCACCCCCGTGAGAGCTCTGGTGCTGCTGGGGCTCTGCAAACTGTAGAACCACACTCTGGCTTTATCCGACCCTCTGCAGCACAGCAGGGACGATTGGTAATTTAGGCCAGTCTCTGAAAGATACCCAATGAAATGTATCTTGGACTAATTAGGCTTTAGGGCTCAGGAACTCAGTTCCAGTTGCCTGGCCTCTGTTCTGACCCCTCTTTTCTTTGAAGTTCATAGAGAAGAAGGGAAAGGAAATGAGAAGAGAGGCCCTGCTTTTCCTGTAAAATGCCTCATTCCTTATAAAATCGTTTGTCAGATATCTCTTTCAGCTGGACAAGCTGAATACTTCATACGTGCCCGCAGTCATTTTCCACCGATGTCTTATTTCCCTAGGTGCTCAGTCACTGCTCTGCATCAGTACAACTATAGATACACAGACACAAATACTTCTCAAAGAGGTAGCAGAGATGATCTCCAAAAGCATTTTAGAGGGCTCTGAGTTGAAGCAGCTGTGTTATTTCCTGGGCCAGCTGAAGTGCACAGCACCATGCAGTACAGTGGTGCCAGCTCCAGTTCAGCTCTGTGTTTTCAGACCTTTCTTCCAGGCCAGCCTGCTGGGACACACACCTTCCAGCCTTTGCCAGGGCGTGAAAACACCACATCAAAAAGCCTCGCTCCCATGTTAACATTGTGTGAGGAGGAAAGCAGCCCAGGCATGGTGAGGGAGAGGCACCTAGTGTCTCAGATCTCTCTTGTACACTAGGGGTGTTTCAAAATAGAGGGAAGCCAAAAGCCCCAAAGGAAGGCAACCATATTCTCTCCCTCTCACTGTAACACCGAATTGCCAGGAGGTCTTGGTAGGAACAAAGGCATCTCTGTAGGTCTCTAGTCCAACTCCTCGGTCCAAAGCCAGATCAAGTTGTGTTGGGCCATGCTGAGTTCTGCATATCTCCAAGGACAGAGAACTGAGCTCTGAGTTGCACCACCCTCCGTGCATGAAAATTTTTGTATGCCCAGCTGGAATGTCCCGTCTTGCAGCATGTATCTGTTGCACCATGTCTTGTCCTTGTCTGCATCTGAGAAGAGTATGGCTCTGTTTCTTCCATGACTACCATTCAGAACTCCTCAGTTGTCTCTTCTGCAGACTGCAGAAGCCCAGTTCCCTCCATGCCTCTTCATATGCCCTGTGCTATAGCCTCATTACCACCTTGGTGGTCACTATTGGACTCTCCAGTTTGTCAGTGTCTTCCTTGTACTGTGTAGGCCCAAACTGGATGCAGTATAGAGATGAGTCTTCAGCAAGTGGTAAGGAAGAATCACATCTCCTGTACTGCTGTACTCAACTTGACAAGATTGCTTCTGGCCCATTCCTCCAGCCTGTTCAGATCACATTGGATGACAGGCCTTCTCCCAAAACACAGCAACCATTTCCAGTTGATATTAGCTGTGGGCTTTTTCTTATCTCTCCTTGGAATGTGTTGAACTCCCCTTTCCACCAAATGTACGTGCAGTGGGTTTGCAAGAGTGCTGAGAACTTCCCAGGGTTTCCTCTTCTCTTGGCCAGGGATTCAAGGCAAGCTGTAGGAACTACTGTTTCCCTGGAAGGTGGCCTTGCTGCAAAAGGTGACTTGCACATAGTGTAGTTAGAGCTGGAGTAAATTCTTACTTCTCCTTTTGAGAGGTGAAAGGATGGCCCAAGTGTGGTCAAAGATTCCCTACACCTACATTCAGTGGCTACCTGCAGTCCTTAGGCTGGAGGTTTCATATCCTGTGTCAGACCAAGCCTACCCTACAGCCGTGAGGAAGAGAACGGAATCTGCCTGCAGTGAGGGTTGAGCTCTGGTTTGAGTGAACAGAGCTGGTGACAGGAGTCTCCAGCTTGCCTGGTGCTCCTCACATGTACCACCTGCATGGGGGTCTGCTGCAGCATGTAGAGCTCAGACTGCCCACTGGCTTTATCTCAGCCCTCTGACTTCTGGCTTGGACACCTTGGAGGCACTGGCACCTTCCCCTGGCTGGAAGAAGCAGCTGACCTGTGGCTGGTTAAGGGTGCTAGCACCTCATTGTGCAGTTCTGTTTTCTGCTGTTTGCTGTGAGGAGCATGAAGAGATCCAGTGCAGCTTGCAGATGGCAGGCAGTTGCTGGAGTTTCCAGAGAGGACAGTTTTCGGGTAGTGTTTCCACAGGCAATTAGCAGAAAATGTCTGCAGAGGCCCCACACATGCAGCTATGCACAGGTGCAGGGGCACAGGATGCATTAAACCAATAGAGCTACAGGCACTCCAGCACAGTTTTCACAGAAGTGCTTGCTATGCTTCTAATTTGCATGGTTTTCAAAGTCTTAAAACAACGTGTGATATGAGAACAGCCATGCATTGATTGGGATGCACACAGAGCAGAGAAGGCCTTCTGAAAGCAAAATATGGCATGCTGTATTTCGACTATATTATCTTAGATGAGGAAACCACGTTACAGATTTATTTCAGAAGCTGGACTTTCCAACACATTGGTGATTTTAACATGTGATTCATGTCAAGACTGCTTCAATGTTAGAAGTGGAATTAAAAATTAGGCTGAAATAGCTGTTATTCATAGGCAAAAATTTATTCAAGGCATTTATCTTTCATTTTTAAGGACTGCAGGCAAGAGAGAACTGTGAGAAGAGTAATTTCTGTGTAACTGGAGACTAGTCATGAATAATGACACTCCTTGGTGACGTTAGATAGGATTGAGTATATTTAACTTGCAGGCTGTGTTATACTCCAAGTCGTAATCTTGGGCAGGGCTCTTGGATCCTTTTACAAATGAAGCAAAATGCAATAACGTAAGTGGTAGAATTAAGGAAGCAGCAGGAATGGTGTTTGTGGCTTGGTAGGCGGCAGCCTTTCTTCAAGATTATCCCCAGTCTCAGTGCTTGTCCTGGGATCATCAACACCAGCAAGACACTCAGTCTGCTCTCCCAGGAGTGGTAGTCTTGCTGCTGTATGAATGATGTGAAATGCCTTTGCCCATGACTGAGGTTTGGCTCTGGAGAAAAACAGTCTGACAGCATGGCGAGACCAACTCTGTGCTTGGGTTGCAGACTCAGAGGGCTGGGGTTCAATACCAAACACTGTCCACCATACTTTCTTGTGCACCATGGCAAAGAAAGCATCCAGATAGTTGGGATTTCAGGCACCAGCTGTAGGAGCAACAGCTCTCCCTTCGGGCTATTTGTCCCTGATACTCCAAAAAAAAAGCAGTTTTGGAGCTTCAGAATGTGTGAGCAGGGAGACTGAAGCACGCAGTCATGCTGGCAGAAGACAGCAAGCAAGATGTTTTGCTATATGTTCGGCACTGGAGTGAACAATATACAGCTTGCTAGCATGGTCTAAATAACTCATTGCCTGAATCGAGCAGCCATGAGAGCTTGTGCCAGAGTGCAGGGCACCAGCAGCACTGTCCCTTCTGTTTCTTCCCAGGGCCATCACTCCAAGCATGCTGGAAAGTTAAAGGTTAGGATGAGTCTTGCAACTCAACCCATTCCTTTCTCAGTCAAAGTGGAAGGGTTTTGGCAGTGTCTGCTGTTCTTTGGCTTGTTTTGCTGCTATTAGGTGGCATTTTCTCTGAAGACCTGGGATCCTTTGCCACACTATGTTTCCACAGTGTTGTTCTTGCCAATATAACCCTGGTTCCTGCTGAAAGGGTTTTTTATTGTCACACCATGTCATGCTAATGCAGTGGGGGTTGGTGCAGTGGCTGGAGCAGTCTCTGCCCTAAACTGTTGGTACAACAGCAGCCTGAGGTGTTAAACACTAGCATAAGTTACTTATTTCCCCTGAAAAAGGATCTCTATAGCTCTATAGGGCTATAGGAACCATATAGCTCTTATAGAGGATCTCTATAAGGGCTCTATAGCCCTTATTTTGTATTGTAGTCCCAGCAATACTGTAATTCTGACAGCAGGGGTTAGAAATTTGATTTGTTAAAACATTGCAATGGCATTATGTCTGGTGCTTTTTTGGAGTATCCTGGATGTTATTGAAACAGAATAATCACTTGCTCATGTGCAACCAACCACCACATAGAAGCTGCTCACAAAAGAAGCAGCATTTTCTTTGCTAACAAAGGAACCCCTCACTGTTTTATTTTTCCACCAAATTTTTCCAAACATAGTAATTAAATTTCTCCCTTTCTCACAGTTTTTGTATTTATTCTAAATTACAAGCAAGCCTGATGGGGGGATGGAAGATAGAGGTCTTTGGTATTAGAGTAAGAACTTTGTTCTGAATTTTTTTCTGTAGGTAATTATTTTTAGTTCAAAAATGCCAGAATGGCAAAGATTTTTCTAGTACATTTACATTACCATAGATGGAATACTTGGAGAAGCTGTAAGAGAAGGATTTCAGTTTAATCAAGTCCAGGCACAAATTTTGGATCAACAGCTAATACAGCAGAGCATCAGCAACATCTGTCTCCTCTCTGCACTCAGATACAAGAGGACTTGAGAGCTATCCAGGCATTTTTATGACAGAAAGATTTGCTTATACAAGAACTATCTCCCCTTTTCTTCTCTTCAGTTTTCCTCTTGCTCTCCCAATTGTGAGTCCGTAACTTTTATTAACACCAGGTCTGAAAAACATTTCTGTGTTTAAATCCGAAGACAGATGGGTGTTTGGTTTTGTGGTTATTAGTCAACCAGGAATGCATAATCAACATGAGTAAAGAATTACACTGAGCACCTCCAACTACTTGAGCATTCCTAGGAGCCCAGACTTGGACTGGGTCAGGATTCCTGGGACTGAGAGACTTGAATAAGGAGGAGACCAGGGAGGAGTCAGCTTCTGGTGGGGAATGAAGCTCTGGTGAGTTGTTGTAGAGCAGTATGCATATGGGCATGGCTGGAATTTAGGAGACATGCCGGAAAGAAATGTTGGTGCGGAGAGAAATGTGGTAGCTAATCAGGTCTGAAGGATGGGTCGAAGGGCTGGCTGGGTCTCTGGCCCCAGGTGAGTCTTGTTCATGAGGTACACCTGTGGTGGAAGTACAGGGATGAAGGGTGCTGTACAAGAATGACCCAGCTTGGGACACACCAACTGGAGACACCTAAAAGTGAAGGGCCCTGCTGGGCCCAGACCACTTTCCATCTACCACCATTCTGGAAATGGGGAAGAAAAATGTGGATGGGTGGGGCTTCACCCAGCACCCCCTCTGACCATCTCCTGTGTTTTCAGGCAGGACTCAGTGCCTCCAGAAGCAAATGGGCTGGGGGGATGGGTTCAGTCTTCCCTAAAGGCTGCACCTGAGATTAATTCTGTTTGAGAGGTGCCCAGGTTATCTTCTCACAGCCTCAGTGCCTGGAATTACGTTTTGGTGGCCTTTTGTCTCTCCCTGCACCCTTACATTTGTAGGTCATTCACGGGTCCTTGCCAGGGCAGCCAAGACTAAATCAGCAGATGTTAACGACCCACCTCAAGTCTCAAAGCTGGAGGACCCTCCAGGCTGGGCTCTTGCAGCCCATGTGAACTACTTCTCTTTCTTGGTCGCATCCCAATATGTTAAATGTTATGTCATCTGATATCAGCTGTTGTCCTTCATTTGTCTCTCTGGGGAAGCCCATCAGGCTAAATCACGGCCCCTCAGGAGACTCTCTCTCCTAGTAAGTTTGCTCTGCCTGGTACCTTCACCAGCCACCAGAGAACAGTCACTCTGTGGGACATATCCTGCATCTTGGTAGTGTGAAGTGGCATGAGTGACTCACGTAACTTTTAGAATCAGAAAGGATTTTAGAATCACACAAACAGAAAGGTTTGTGTGATTAAACCTTAAAAAATCATATAGTCCCACTGCCCTTCCTCTCCATGCCCACTTGCCTAGGCAGGAACACCTTCCCCTAGACCAGGTTACTCAAAACCCTGTCTAGCCTGACCTTGAACATTTCAAGGGATGGGGAATCCACAGCTTCTCAGGGCCACCTGTGTCATTGCTTCATCACCCTGCCAGTAAAGGAATTCTTCCTCATACCTAATCTAAACCTGCCCTCTTACAGTGTAAAGCCATTTCCTTGTTGTATCACTATATGCCTTTGTGGTAAGTCCCTCTCCAGCTCTCTTGTAGCCCCCTTCAGGTATTGGAAGGCTGCTACAAAGTCACTCCAGAGCCTTCTCCTGCCCCAGCTAAACAGTCCCAACTCTCTCAACCTGGCTTTATAGGAGAGATGCAACAGGCCTCTGATCATTAGTGGCCCTCCTCTGGAGTCGCTTCAACAGGTCTGTTCGTATAACCCAGAGCTGGATACAGTGTTCCAGTTGGAGTCTCATCAGGGTGGAGCACAGGGGCAGAATCACCTCCCTCAACCTGCTGGCCGCCGTGCTTTTGGTGCAGCACAAGACATGGTTGGCTTTCTGGGCTGTGAATGCATTTTGCTGGGTCATGCTGAGCTTTTTTTTTCAACCAAGACCCCTAAGTCTTTCTCCTTGGCTTCAGCCATGGCAGTTGGAAGGAGTGAGCTGGATGTTGTACAAGTTACGGTTCTGGATGTAGAGAATGGAAATCTTCCACAGAACATGTCCTTCAGAAACACAGACAACCACCTAGTTCGTACTAGCAGGAAGTCGAAAGAACAAATCAGAAGTGAGCTCTGGAGTGTTCTTAACACATCCCCTGTCCAAAGCAGACTACCTATGTCAGATCTGGTTTTCTGAGCCTTATCAGTTTGGGTTTGTGGTATCTCAAGACCAGAGACCCTACCAGTCCTCTGGTTCTTGGTTGCATCCTTTCTGCAGGACAGCTTTCCATTGCATCCAAACAGCACTTCCCCTGTGCCAAGCATTTGCCCAGATGATGGTAAAATAAATATGTGTATGCATCTTTCCCAAGCAGGTCCTCCTACTTGGGCACACAGGAGCAGCAGTGAGACATGAGGCCACAAAGCACTGTGCTCCCACTGGGAAGATGAGGAGGCATCTTTGTGCTGTTTGACTGCATGGCACAGTAACAAGGAAACCCAGTACTAGAGTCTGTGGTGGAATTGGAGCTGAAACAGAAAAAAGGGCTTCCTGAAGCTCATACCAACCTAATTTGCCCTTCTACTGTGCCTGGCCACTGCCAGGGGATGTAGGAAAGACAGAGATTAAGCTTTCTCACTGTCTCCAACAGGCAGCAATGCCAGGGTGAGTCTCTCCCTGCAGTTTCAGCTGCTGCCAGGGGATTGGAGCTCTGCCTTCCAGGCAGGGGCTTGGTCTGCAGCTGGCTTTTACCTGGGCTCTCAGAGGTTGGTTTGCAGAAAGGAATATGATGACATTTCAGGCATGATGACTGCAGTTTCCATGGCAGCCAGCAGGCCTGAGTCAGCATCTCCGTGCTGCAGTGGCTGGGAGCACACAGAGCTAGCTGTCCCCAGCTTTGCTCTCCAGAGGCAGGATTCCCACCCATGCTTTACAAAAATGAGCTGCAACAACTATCTGTAACTGAAGGGGTCTGAATAAGGTTAACAAAATTAACTAATTTCTAGATCTCCACAGAGCCAAATGACAGAGAGCTCTTAAACTGACCTCTCTTGGTGACCTTGCTACACCAGGACAACACTGCTGCATTGAAGCTGCTGTTTCTTTATCCAGTAAACCCCCAAGTTACCCAGCTGTTGTCCTGCTTTCTTTTTCTTTTTTATTTCTGGCACAACTCCTGCTGCCTCTTTTCCTGTTGCCACTACACTGTGTATCTCTGGAGAAAGTAACAGGACCAAGGGCAAGATCAAGGTTTGGATCCAGCCTGTGGCCAGTGCTACTGTAAATAATAAAAAAATCTTGCAAATAGTAACCCACATGCCTCCATTTCTGCTCAAGATCCACACAGATCCACATGATATGTTCAAGCGTGCCACATAAGGAGCTACATGTAAGTACTCTGTTTTGAGACCAGTTAAGTGCTGTGTAAATACTGGTGTGCTGGGAGCAAGCTGTGCTTGAAACATGAAACTCCACTGAAAAAGGTCGTTTGCTTTCTCTGGGTGCATCACAGGATTGCTAGCAGGAACCAACTCAAATCAAGCACAAGGTGGAAAAACCTGTCCCATATCCATCCTTCGAGGCATTGCTGCACCCCACCCCCTGCTGCCTATCTTGGCTGTGTGCTCCCTGTCCCTCTCTGCTACGAAATTGGCACCTCCTTCTAAGAAACCATTGCCCTCAGCCTTCTGTTTTCACACTTGGCCAAAGCTATGGCCAAATGGCTTTGAACTCCAACCTTCGAGCAGTCTCCTTGCCCCATTGGCCACAGAGAATGTCTGTCCCAAGGCGTAACAGAACCTGCCCTTGGGTCCAGAACAGCTTGAGCTCCTCTCTCCAGAACGGCCACAGATCCTGGGACTCATAAGCTGTCTCCCAATGTGTTTGTAAATCTCTGTGTTTGCAGTGAAGTGAGGCAAATTTTTTTCCTAGAGGTTGCCTAAAAAAAAAGTTGCAACTCAGGCTTTCTTTGCCATAGGATTTTGGTGTGCAGGGCATTGTTTCTCTTCTATGCATTGACACACAGGTCTGACACTCTTGGTATGGGATTTTGACCTTCCACAACTACCCAGATTTGCTTGGAGCCATGACAGCTAGCCTGGCAGCCTTGTTCTCTGTCCTGTGGTCCACTGCAAGATGTCTCTGCTGCCTTTTTATATACAAGGACCTTGCAGAACAGCACATGTGAACAGAGACCCACATGATCCTCCAGATGATGTTTTGCCAGGTACAGTAGATCCAGGATAAGATGTTGCTCCACACATGGTGTGGACCCACAACCCAGTGCAATATTTGGGTAGGTGAGAAAGAGTATGGGCTTGCCCAAGAGTTTTCAGCCTCTGATCCAACTCCATGCTGCTAGGCTTTTAGGGCATTCTATAGGCTGTTTCCCTTCTTCTTCTGCTCGCCCAATGATGTCAGTCTGCAGTTCAAAGGACTTGCCTTCTTATTTTGAGGACCTGCCAGGTGGATAAAGTGCCTCTTTGGTCTACAAGCTGCTGGAACCAGGCAGATTTTGGGGGTCCTGACAGCAGTGCCTGCAGGCTGTCTGGCCTGCAGACATCTGCGTGGTCTTTGCTGGCAAAAGGCATATACTCATTGCATATGCATAGTGACAGATCTGGATGTCCCTCCTTCAGCCTGTCCAGGGTTTCAAAGGTGGGGATGTGTTTGGTATATGCTGCAGCATGTCTCTGTCCTGTGCATGAACACATTCAATTGTCTTCTGCTCCTCAGAAACATGTCAGACAAACCCCACTGATCTGTGACACTGATCTGCTCTCTAGTCATGCAGGCTATTGCTGGAATCAGGCTAAGGTTAAGAGCACAGCTGCTCAGTTTGGTGCCAACAACCCTTTCCCCTCTTGAGTCCTCTTTGGGTCAGGATATTCCCCGTGTACTTGATTTGCAACTGTCTCTTGAGGGGACCAGGATGCCAAGCAGCTGTCCAGGGGTGATAAGCATACAACTATGCCATAGCCCCTTTCCTCCCTTGATTTTTGGCTTCCCATAATGTGGTTTTCAGACCAGTCTCCCTCTCAGCATGCTCAAACACAGGCCAGGAGCCTCCCCTCATCATTGTCTGTCCTTCAAAACACCTCTGATTGCATGGCTGCCATCAACCAAATGAATGTTTTAGTGGGCAATAACAAAAAATACCATATAGTGGCCACCAGAGAGAGCAAAATATGCCAAACATCTTGGCAGCACCACATCCCTTCTGCTGAGCTGCAGTACTTCTGCCATAGGAAGTACTTTCTCCTTTGGCTTGCGAAGTCCTGAAGCCAAGGCAGAAGTTGGTATTTGGAGCAACAGGACTGGGGGGGAGTGAGCTGCTTTGCTGTGCCACCATTGCTGTGCAGCAAGGTGCTGAATCACAGTGGGGCTGTAAGTGATGAGACAACAAAAACAACATTCTTAGTGGCTGTAGGACTGGGGCATTGCTTCTCCCAGACACTCCAGTGGGTGCCACATGAGTTAACATGGGCAGGGCAGCCTGTCACACATATCCAGGGCAAGTGCAACTTCTATCCCCAGAATGCTCCTGCGTCTTCACAGATCTCCAGCCTGAAACTGCTGGGGAGAGGAATTTCCAAAACAAATGCTGCTATTCGAGGAATGCAGCAGGAGGGAGGTAATAATCAAAAGATAAGGAGGAGTTGGTCGATTTGTCAACTGTGTAAGTTTCTCTTGTTTAGGATGGGACTGCAACCCACGTCCCTCTGTCCCTGGTGACCAGTGCTGCATTAACATCACCTCTGCTGGTGGGACTGGGAGGCAGCTCTGGGCCAGATGCAATTAAAAATGAACAACAGAAGAGGGGTCAGGGTGGTAGGATGCCATCTGCTCCCACTCTCCTCTGTGAATGAGCCATCCCAGCTTCTCTCGTGGGCAGCCATCCACTGGGTTTCCTTCTGGCTTTGTGGTCAGAAGGCTCTTTCACTTAGAGCATGTGCAGGTTGCAGATGTTTCCTTAAAAATCCAGGCAGCTATACCAAGTGGTCCCAGGAATTTTGAGGGCTTATCTGCTTTTCTCCCTGCCCTAGGCTGTGTTGCTCTTGGCTGCCAAGATTCCCCTGTTCTTACCACTGATCCCGTCGGGGACCCCTCTGTTTAACATCCATCTGGCCATGCGGCACTCCGCTGGCAGTCCTCTGAAGGTCTTGTGTAAGTGTTCTGCTGGAAAACATCTGAGGTCTGGGGTCTAGTCCTCTCCTCCCAGAGACAGACAAAAAGCTGCATTGCTCTTGTCTTGGAGTTCAGGAAGAATTTATTTGCTAAAACCAGATGTCTGCATCCACTTTTGCTGACCCACACTGAGGCTTTTGCACCTGACAGTTGCAGAGAGGCTGTTTTCTTGCTAACAGGTGGCAAGAGATTTGTCAGAGCCAAGATTGCTCTCACAGAAGTGCACATCTGTAGCTTGGCAAATAAATGGCAAGAGAAAATAAATCCACTGGCTGGACAATCTGCAGAAGAAGGATGGCCAGACAGTTCTTGGACAGCAGGATGCAAAGCACTCATCTAGTTGTCCCCAACACACCCAAGTGGGGCTCATGCTGTGCACTACAGAAACTAAGCAAATGCCCAGAGTATTGAGATGAGCCTAGGAACTAATAATTTCAGCCCTTCAAGGTGAAATCATCTACCCAAAGGAATGGCTTTAGATTGGCAGTTCTGTCTCAGCTCACAGGTATGCTCAGCTTTGCTTGTCCATCCTGTGCCATTTAAGCATACTGCATACATGGGTCATTTTAACTCACTGCAGTTCAAAATTTGCTCAGCACGTTCATCTCCAACAAAACACTTGTGAAGATTTAAAACATAAAATGCAGCTGGCCAGGAAAGGCATTATTCTTCCTGACCCTTGCAGGTATCTAGCTCTGCAGAGCACTGGTTTATAGTTGCAACGTGGAGCTGCAGGAGCTTCCTGCAGAGTTGTCAATGCCTCTTCCCCAGAGATGCACCCAGTGTCAGAGAAAAAAAAGTAAAGCAGAGACTTTATTGATGAAAACACTGAAGGTTAGAGAGGACTAGCAGAACTTTTCCTTTTTCCTTTTTTTGTTTTTTCCTTTTGTTTTGCTGTACCTCTGAACAGGGCTTTAGAGATGCTCTCTCCCTCTTGGATGTGTGGCACAAGGTAATATTCACACAGTAGGACTCCTTAATAATTTCTGCAGCCTCTTTCAATATGCATACTTCCTTGTTCCTCTAGAAATACAGACAGCAAAGGAGTGTTTTTCCTACCAGGGCTGTACATAGAAGCAAGAGCTCTCTGTTTCTAGTGCTGTTGCCCATTTGCTTACATCTGGAGGTTGCATTCTCTCTATTAACTGCAACATAAAGAGCTCATGGTGTTACCCACAGATACACTTCCATCTCTCTGCAACACTGCTTTCCAAGGCAGATCTCACATCTGAAATGATTTACCTCCAGTTACATTTCTGTAATTTATTTATTAAAGTTTATTTCATCATACTGTAATGATTTATTTAGTTCCAGAGTGTCCTGGAACAGATATTATTTGCTATGCCACCATGTTTCTGCCATCTGCAAACTTCTTAAAACTTCTTAAAAACAGCTGCTTTTGGAAGGTCATGGAACCATTTTTTAAGCTCCCTTTTGTTAAGGCGTGAGTCTTAACAAAGCATCACATGATATTAAATAAAGAATGCTTTGAGAAAATCCGATTATGTAATAGAAACACCAGTTCCTTTATTAGATTGAAGCAATAATCCTGTGCTGTTTGTTTCTTGGGTTCTTTTAAGGAAGAAAAATAGAAGAAAGTAAGTTTGTTTGACAGTGCTGTGCCTCATGGCTGATTTTGCTAGCAATTTTCAGCCTCTTTGTTGATCCTGAGTGCCAAACTGACATTTGGATCAGGGGCCAACTGTCCCATTGCCCATACTTCTTTTATCTTCATGGAAATACTGTGCTGGTTTTCTTTCTTCTGCAAAGGATTGCATGAAAACATTGCCTAGTGTGGATGGAGAGTGTGTGGGTACAGGAGGACCTGCAGGAAAAAGTGACAGGAGCAGCCACAGGGCGAGCAGCCATGGATAGCATCTGTGTTAGCTGACTACAGGGGACCTACTGCTTTTCGGACCACCCCAAAACCAGAGGTGGTCTCAAATATATGGTATTTTAAAGCATGATATACTGTAGCCATTAAAAAGAGTGTTTGGAAGGCAAGAGACATAAAGTGTCCCAATAAGAAGAGCAGCATGTACATTTCAGTGGTTCCCAGATAGATAAGAGACCATGATTGCCATCAGCTCATAAAAGGTCCAAAAGTCAAGACTCAAAAGTAGTACCCAGTTCCAGAGGTAACAACCCAGGAGCCAGGATAAGACCCTGGTAGTGAGTGTCCTTTTTAGTCTGCATTGCCATTAAGTGTCCCTGGACAGACTGCTTGCATCTTGGTTCTTGCATCCTGTACAGACCACTCAGATTCTCCCATCTTGGACATTCTTGTAAGAGGATGTGAGGGATTGCAGTGAGGAAACTGCTTTAGTTTCAAATAAGTATTCCCTCGTCCCATAGAGTCCCACAGTGAGCTTTGCTGCATTGTTGCATGATGGGCTTTTGCCAGTATTAGAGCACTGAGATTTCTGGTTTGCTTTTCTGCCATCTGCTGCTGTTGCCTGGGGCTCTATTGCTGTTGCTGTTAACAGTCACAGTATTTACACTAGAACAGTGGATGCCCAGTACACCAGGACCCTGTTGTGGCCTATTATACTTGTTGGGATCTCATCACGAGTGCCCATGTGAACTGTCCAGTGGAACCAGGTGTGTCTTGTTATTAATGTGCAATGTAAGCACAATAGCAGTAGGGACCTTGAGAGTTTTGGAACAGGCCGAAATCAGAGGACTATAAATAACTCACTGGCAGTCAGTTAGGTGTGCAGCCTCAAAAGCTGGGCAAAGCTGGGCAAAGTCTGTGTTAAGTGTTCCAGAAAAGCAGCAGCAGCTGAGCAAAAAGAAACACATCTGAGCAACAGGGTCAGGCACCTGCTGTGGTGTGGGACAGCAACACCTGCCAATGCTGTGCAGGAAAGGGGGTAGAGAACAAGAGCTCAAAGCTGTCTAGAAACTCTGACACTTTGAAGAAGCACCAGGATGCTGAATATGGTGTGATTCCAGGGGGGCAGCTGTGCCCAGAACCACAACATCAGGACAACTAGAAGTTCTGCTTAACTAAAAGGGGTACCTCTGGCACCAAAATGGGGGGGGAAAAAAAGTGTGTAAGGGTGGGAAATATGATAGACAGCAAAATAATGTAGTAAACATTGCCTGCTTGGGTACTTAGTGGTGGTCCAAGACCATCTAGAGCTCAGACTAGAGAGGATCATCAAAACTACTAGAGAGGATCATCAAAGGTACAACGGGACTCTACAGGCATTCTAGAAGTTGGGGAAAATGCATGTCTGCTGACAGAGGAAACAACATGGTACTGGACAGTATGGAAAAAAAATACAATAATCAGTGGATTTTTGTAGCATTTTCATGGGCAAAGCCTGCTCCCAGATCTCTGCATTCACCAGCTTGGTTTAGGAACGAAGTGAGGCGGCCAGTTGTGGGGTTTAATGACTCTTAGAAAAGCTGGGCATACTCGTATCCACTGGAATAGGTGACACCTATGCATATGAGCTACCAGTGCTGGTTCATGAAGCATGGTCAATGAAGCTGCTGTAAGCCATTGTGGAATGGGAAAAGGCTGGATGAAAAAGCTAGTATTATGCCCACCTTTGAGAAGGGCAAGGAGAAAGATCTGGGAAATGGCAGTAATATCTCCATCCTTGGATTGTAATTACAAAAATATCGTGAACAATACCTCTATGCTTGGAAAAGCAAGATTTCTTGGAAGTAATTTTCAAGTAGGGCAGGAAGGTAATCAGTAAAAGTCCACTGGTTCAGCCTTTGAACTTATTTTCCCTACTTAGCTCTTCACTGTGAGATCTAGTACAAACTTGGGAAGTCATTCACCTCTACAGAGATCTTTGTGCAGTGATCTGCACTACTAGTAGGTATATTGAGAGCAGTGGATGGAAAACAGGCTTCAGGAGTAGGGTAAACAGAAAACAGAGGTCTCATATACGTGCATCATCCCCAAGTGTCTAGACATCCTGCCTGTGGGGTGTAGTCAAGTAAGAACAGATCCAGCATCAGCACTGCTATGTTAAGACAAAAGCAGGAACAAAGGGCAAGCACACCCACTTCAGACTCTCTCCAAGAGGGTGAAAAGGTTTAGCAAACTCCAGTTTAGTAATTTTCTTCCTTCTAGCAGCAGCTTTTTTATTGTGGGTTTTTGTTGTTGTTTTGTTTTTTCCTTGTGATCTGGAGACCAGGAAAATGTAGTAGGATAAACATGTGGGATTTATGTGAGAACTTCTGCTCACCCATCCGACCCTGTGGCAGGTAGGTGAAGCTTGAGGTGGGAAAAGATGCTCTGCTAGAACAAATATGGTCTCACAGCAAAAGAGTCAAGGAATTCTATACAAGCCACATGCTGTTCTGGTACAGGGAAGCCTTGGTAACCAGAGGGGAGAAGCATGATCCTGCTGACATTTCTCTCCTGCTTTCAGTAGGGGACAAAACTTCCAGACAGGGCTTCTTCCAGTCAGTGAGATGTGTGACTCCTGAGCATTCCTCACTCACCCGTGGAAAAGAGGGATGGAACACCTCAATACTCAGAGAGAAAAGTAGGAGAAACTGGAAGGTCCCTCAGACCATTTTTCTGCCTGTAGATACAAAACTTTGAACCATGAGAAGGTAATGTCCACAATTCCTATGCAACATTTCAGGGTCCAAAAGTCAGTGAAAGATATACGAGAGACCAAGACCACTGCAGCACCCCAGTCTGCTGGCAATGTCCTTGCAA
Source organism: Calyptomena viridis (assembly GCA_013390005.1). NCBI lineage: Eukaryota > Metazoa > Chordata > Aves > Passeriformes > Eurylaimidae > Calyptomena > Calyptomena viridis. Next base: position 148,038 of record WEIV01006285.1, on the reverse strand, counting down.
TGATGTTCCTGCACTGTCCCCAATGCCCTGGTAGCCTGTCCTGTTGGAATAAACAGGCAAAGGCTGGTGCCCTCTTCCAGAGCTCTCTGTCAATATGGTCTTCAGAGCATGCCTCCAAACAACTGTAGGGGTTTGGGGATCTCCCACTCTGCTAACTCAGGCCTCAGAGGCTGGTAGGTTTTCCCAGCTGGAAATGACTCCCCTTTCCCTGAAGAGTACTAGGGAGCTCACCCTAGATGCCTAGCCTTAGCCACAGCCTTGCAGCCAGAAAAATATCTTCCACAGAAACTGTTTTCATGAGAAATTGCCAAGGAACACAGGCAAATGTTTACATCACTCTCCCAGGAATGACTTCTCCATTTCCACACTCTAGCCAAGCCCACAGGCACCTGGGGAGCAAGCAGTGGCCTGTTTTCCCCAAGCAGTCAAGAGCCTGAGTAAGGGCTTGCATCCCCTGCCTGGTTTCAGGAAGTTTGCATGCTGTACCCCTACTCACAGGTAAAGAAACCACAGGTTTTCTGATGTCATCTGGGGACTCTTGGATCTGTTTCTCTAATACAGGGAAAAATTTTGCATCACAGAGAAATTNCAAGCTGGAGAAAGTTTATGCAAGGAGACTAAGGCATGGCCCAGTCCACCCCTAAAGCCAGAAACCCACCCAGCCAAAGATACAATCCAGAGCAATGCTGCTAGACATCATTAACTGAAAATACTTTATTTGACATCAATAGTAAAGTAGGAGCATTGGATTACACAAACCTTTATATATAAATGATAAAAATGCACAAGCAAAACCATCTACAAGAAACCCATAATCTGTCCAGTACACAGTAACATCCTGGGAAAAGCTGCAGGACCTACCCCATACTAACAAGCAGACACTCATCCCAAAGAAACCAAACATTAAGATTTCCTTTGCAGCTATTTTTTCTGGGTTTCGACCACTAGTTACCACTCAGTATCGCTTTGAGTGTTTTTAACAGTATGGGAGAGAAAAAAGCACCACCCACCACAGGACACGGCCAGAACTGACTTCTGTGCAACGTGAATGTTTGTAGATAAGACCTCGGAATATCCCAGGGTGGGAAATTTCATGGCCAGGCAGAGTTAAGAGTATTTAAAGAGTTTGAGTGATACAGTTTACACAGAGACAATGAGATCTGGAAATCAAACGTCAGCATCAAAGGGCAAAAGCAGCAACAGAAGATGGCTTCAATTCTTACTGGCTTGTGGCTTTAGCAGTAGAATACAAACTATGCAGCAGCTTCTTGCATTGCTAGTATCTCTCTGCTGAGAATGGTTTTCAGGTTTCCTGATTTTCCAGTTTCCATTTCTTTCCTCTTTCAAGGCACACGTTGTAGAAATCTTTGATCCCAACAGCTAGAAACAGGGGCTCCCCTCCATGTTATTGAATGCTTCTGTCATAGAGCCAAATAACAAGTTGTTACACTAACTTTTTTCTAATCTTCAAAGAATCCCACTGCAAGGAACAGTTCCACAGCCTCTCCCCCACCTCTCGCCAAAACCAACCACTCAATTACAACAGGTAGGTGCTTTTCCATTCAATTACAACTGCTAGCCCCTTTACATAGGCTGGAAGCAGACAGACACCGCTACAGCTGAAGGTCCCAACTCTTCAACTTAGAAAAGGCTCAGCACAAAACTGAGGTGCTCTCTGCAAAGGCCTGGCATTTTCAAATGGAGTCTTGATGAGTTTTGGTGCTGATTCTGTGGGAGTGGAGCCCTGCTTCTAAGGCACCTTTGAAAAAAATAAAAAATAGTCCTCTCCTGTGTCTCCATTACTGATGTAGATGACACTGTTTTACAGGTAGACATTTGACCTGACTTCTGTAAAACACTTCCTCATACCTGCAAGAGCTGGAGCCTGAGCTGCAAAAAAGGAGTATTTTCTTTTAATCATTTTAGTTTTTTTTAATTACAATGATAAGCATAACAGCAAAGCTCTTAACCACAAATCTCCTTCCTTGCACTGTGTTCCTGCTCCATGCAAGCCCATCTTCGCTCAGCTCCTGGCGTGACTGGAGCAGCAAGTCTAGGCAGAAAGAGCTTTGAAGTGAAGGGAGTGAAGACTTTTTCAAAATGAGACTGAAAATGCAAATAGCATTAAAGTCTCTATGCATCCTTTGAGCCACTGCTGGCCTAAGAATAAATGTACTGTCCCCTGTCCCCTGCAGGATCCCACCCCTGCAGTGCAAGGGTTCAGCAAAATTTTCAGGTCTCAAAAAAATGCGACAAAAATAAAAAAATAAAACACTCCCC
>WEIV01006285.1:121347-145731 GCA_013390005.1 Calyptomena viridis | reverse complement strand
AAAAAAAAAAACCCCAAACCAAAACAAAAAATAAAACACCAAAAACAACAGGCAGTGCCGAAGATGATCCCCAATACAAAAGTGTCCCTGATTTTGACAGCCTTCAGCACAGGCCAAGGAAGTGCAAATTGCTGTGGTCAGAGCTGGTGGCAAAGTACTCACCAGAAGGAATTCAGTTCTCAGTTATGGCTAAGAGCTTTAAATCACTTAAACCAGCTCCAAGGGTGTCAGCACCTAAGGCTTTCATATGATCATGGGAAGGAAAAGCAGGGTTTATACAGGTGGCGCCCTGACAGAAAACAGTACTGCAAAATGTGCATGCCCCTCAAAACCTGAGACAATCAGAAGGGAGGCTCCAGATAGAGGACACACATTGCAAACAGGCTTTAGGGGAAGAAAAATGAACTGGTTGTCAACCCTGCTGTGAATATCTCAGCACTGCAGGAGATTTCATGGACAAATATGTAGAGCAAATATAATACATGGCTTATATATAGTGACGCACATAAAAAGCCTACTAGTCTAAAGATAGAGGATGCCTTGAATCATATCCTGTTATGCTGCACCCTAGTTTAATCTGGCATTAAATATACTGCTTATGATACACAAATTAATTTTAAAAGCTATTAAAATTTTACAACAACAAAAGTAATAAAACATTTCAAGTTTTATGCAAAACCTTGCAAGAGAAAATTTTGGTTTTAGGAAGCTTCAGACAATGTTTAAACGGCATGGTAACTTCCTACCACTGCTAACAAGTGTCAGCAAATTTTAAGGCCATAATTTAATCGTGCAATTAAATTAATCTTTATTTCAGGAAAAAACCCCAATCCCCCCCCCCCCCCCCCACCCCTGAAAAGACCCCAGGTGGTGTTGTGCTGAAGCAAATAGTCTCTCTATCCCAAAGTAAGTTATCTGAAGCCAGAGGTTTTTGCAGATGCCTCTTGTGTAGCTCCCAATCTATGCAGAGCTCACTGACAAATTGTGGCAAACTGTCTTAACACAGTTAAAACCTCCTTTGACACTAAACGAAGTAATAATATTCACTGAATCCAGACTTGATTGTTCCATACCTGCTCTGCACAAAGAGGAAGATGTTTGTTTTGGTCACTATGACAAAAAAAAGTATGATGTTGTCTCCAGTAAAAAAAAAAAAACTAATGCAGAGCGTAAACTCGTATAATTTTAGCAGCGTTTTACAGTCCTTCATAAAGTAAAACCAGGAATGAATTAAAAAGAATGCTTGCATGCACCTTTTTTAAAATACCAAATGTCATGGGCAATAATTGTTGATACATCAGTCATAATCAGTAAAATTTGGGTCCAGCAATTAACTCAGCATGAGGAGTATTGCAGCAAATAGATCAGATTCAACATTTTCTGGAAAAGTAAATATTTACAACTTCTATGTACAGCTTCTGGACTTACAAAACAACAGAGAACTAGAAAGTTGTGTAAAGTCAAGTTTGGAATTAATTTAAAAAAAACCCACTCGTCCAACCAACTTGGAGACACTTTGGCATGCCAAAAGAGGCAGTTTTTTGGTTCATTGCAACTGTTATAAAACCAGCAGATATAATGCATCAGTGAGGCCAGATGTCCTGGGCAATACAGGCAAGTCTCTGTTGTAGCTCTGATGTTAGCTATTTGGCGAGCCAATATCCACTGTGATCTTTGTATACAAAGGGTACTTGTCAGTTCTCAACACCTTGTAGGATAGTGTGTTTAAGCCGTCAGAGCTCATTGTCTCCCTTGTGTGAGCAATTCGGTCAAACCTGCAGGAGGGGGGAGAGCAGAAACAACAAAGATAGAAAGGAAAAAATGTTTAAACAATCTGAACTTTGCATGCCTCTCAGGAGGCATCTCCGGTGTTTCAAGAACAACCTGAGTATCAGTCCCATAGATTCCCAGATTTGACCAGCCTAAGCAGTGGATCAAAGCATCATCCCTTTGGGGTCAAACTTTAGGAAAAAGCAGCCAAGCCTTTAAATCACACAGGTCTTTTTCCAGCTTTGCACCGGAGCAGAGGTTTATACCCCAAAGACATGCTGGAAACAATTGCTCAGAGTCTAAATTGCTAAATTTTTTATTTAAGAACCAAAAAAAAAAAAAAGGGGGAGAGGCCTTTGTGCCCTCGTGCAATGTTGGGGGAAAGCTCTATAATCAGGTAAGAAACTGGTAAAGGGATAGGGGCAGCTTACAGTGTAGGGAGCTCAGTCAGGGAGGAAATGGCTGCAGCCTTTCCGCAGTTCAGTTTTTTCCACGGCAAAGAAAAAGCCAAGCAGTCGGAGCAGCAAGGGCGGGAGGCACCCCTCAAACCTGCTGTGGGATAGGGTGAGACACACCTCTCAGGATTGGGTTCATTCTTCCTGTCCCGGGAATGCCGAATCATTCTGCACTTCCCAATGATGGCATCTGGGCGGGATATCCCCATGCCTTTAAACACCAGCCTGTAAAAATCAAGTACATTAAACGCTCAATGGATGTGTGCTGCTCTGACACACCTTTCACAAATTACCATTGGTTTTGCCTACTGGTTGGTTTTTTTTTTGAGGATGTTTCTAGTGCATTTCCAGGCTTGCCAGCATTGAAAGGAGAGGAAAGCCAATCCTTTTCCACACAAGTACAGAGTGGGGAGAAGAGATGTCCCCCTGCCAACACCAAACTACACCTACACCTCTGTTTCCTGCAGCCAACACCCAACGCCCACATTAACCTTCCTCCAGGCTTTGAATGGGAATGGGAGGCATCTAGTTTTTAACCCATCTGGAAATGAGCCAGAAGAGCATTCCTTTTTCAGGATGTGAAAGCTGCAGTGCTGTGAGAAACCGAAGTGAATGGTGGTGAAGCAGGATAAAGGAGACACATGGCCAGAGTCACAGTAGTCCCAGCTAGGACCTACTGAGGGGCAGCCTGTCTGTTTGCATGCTCTCTGCAAGGCACTTGCTGTTATTTCATGGACCCCAATGCTGGAAAAGTACTTGATTTCTTCTTTACCTCTCCCTTTTCACTTCTATATGGCCCCTTTTGCTCCTTAAAACCTGAATGCCCTAAAAAGACAGGACTACCACCTTGCTCTGAATGTTCTGCCCCACTGGAAGGCTGTCCCACTCTTAGTTTATTAAACAGAAGTGCTGAACCTCAGGAAAGTACAAGCTCTTTTAGGGAGACCTTTCCTGAAGCCCAGAAAAGCTCAGAAAGCCCAGAGAAAAGACCATGCAGAGTGGTTTTGTCACTGAGAGACATGAAGAGGGCTTCCAAATACAAGCTCCCAGTGATGATTCCTCTCAGTGACTGCTCTGGGGATGTGTAGGTGTAAGGTAGCAAATCCCATGTCCACCCTTTGTCCTGGTCTTCAGGCAAGGGTGCTCCCAGTCTGTTCTGTGCAAACACCTTCCTCCTCTTCTGCAGTTCTGAGCCTTGCTCAGCTTCCTTCCAGGCAAGAACTGATGGCTCACAGCATTATTTAGAGCTGCTTACAGCCTGACAAAAAAAGCCCTCCTGGGAACAACGGGATCTGCTACAAGGCTGCAGACCCAGGCAAGTCTTGGGCTGCACTGGGCAAGGTAGGTAAAGGTCTCATCCATGCTCCTGCCACGTGTCCTGAATCCCCTTCCTTCAGCCAGTGCTGGGAGACCCAGAAGTATACTGCTCCAACCTATGCACTGGTATGGATGCTTGTGAGGCTATGTGATGAATGAGCAATGGCAGGGAGGAGGCAGGGGTGGGATTTTTCCAACTGGATCCACTCTCCACCATACCATGGAAGCTGTGAAATCAGGTGTCAGTACTCAGCAGGAACATGTTTTTGCTGAGCCACCACATTGCCCACACACCACCTTCATCTCCTGCCTGGAGACACCACATGCCCCCCCATATCTAGGTGAGAGCAGCGGGTCTGTGCTCATCCCCACCCTGGATGCAGCCCAGGGTGCCAAGGTGGAAAATTTATTTACCTGTTATAAATGTCATCATCTTCACCACCCCAGCCCCAGTAATTGTTTGGGAACCCATTGATCTTTGTGAACTGCTCTTTGCTCAAAGCAGACACACCTCCAAAATATTGATTGTAGGGCAACCTGGAAGCAGAGAGAAGAGGACATTAGAGAAAAAGAGGTGTTCCCCAAGGGGCAGCCTGCCTGCCTGAAATGGGTTTGCTGATGCCCCTCACCCTAGTCCATAGAGAGCCAGCACACACTGCAAGGCACCTTCCTGCAAGAGGAAGCAGCACGTGTGGACTCAGCTGATGTAGAGGAAGATGGTGGGCTCAGTCCCACATACATCTGGGAAGTATTTTGCAACTGGTAATGGCTGCAGCCTTCCACTAAGCAGTACATTGTCCTCAAAGGACAGGGTGGTGAGACGCACATCACCTCACCAAAGGTGACATGTATGCCACAAGAGTGGCAAGAGATCAGACAGACATTGGATGGAGGTGCTGCAGAGCCCTCTCTCCCTGCAGCTCTACTAGTCACCTCCATGCTCCTCAGTGCCCCAAAAGGAAGCTTGCAGCCCAAATCTGAGCAGGCAGTGTGACCTAACATACACAAAGCCAAGCAGCTCCCGCTCAAAATAGGAGACAATTCACTGAGGGACTGGAGACAACTGAAATTCAGACCCACAGCACAAGGAGCTGGTCTACATAGGGATCACCAGGACCTAGTGCAGACTCGTCTTTGCTTCGTCAAGCAGAAGAACCCCCTGGGGCACACGTTTCTGCTTTAAACTTTACCTAGCTGCAAGAAAAAACTGCAGCTGTTGGGGTGCTAGTGGTAGTCCTGCTCTGAGCAGGGCTTAGATCTGGAGTGGAGACGTGCAGGGATCCTGCCTATACCACTACTGCTTTAGCTTTAGCATTACTGGCCACCATGGAGTCACAACCAGTTTTCACTTTGTAGAACCATTTTATAGGTGAGTTTTAAACTCTCCCCTGGGGATTTAGGATAGGAAAAAAAAAGCCAGAAAGGAAAAGAAAGACACATTTCTGTTTACAACACTTTGCTGAACACAAATGTATGCTGAAAAAAATTCCATTTTGTGCTGCTCTCAGTTACCAGAGCAGGTCTCTCAGTGGTTCAAAACTGAACAGCCAAAAAAAAAATTTGTTTTGCTCTTAAAACAGTGCCTGATGCAGTCTTTTTAAAGCTACACATAATTCTCACTATGTGAAAGTGTCTCACTTTTCAGACTGAGTGGAAACACTAGCTATCTTCCAGTTTCCAGCCTGAAACACAAGAAGGGATATGTGGACATCTGCAAAACGAAGGGTGCTTAGTTTTAGCTTGTCCTACATTTTGCTTTCCAGAAGCTGTGAATTTTAATAAACTCACAGCTCATTCAGCTGCATTTCTCTGTCTTCCTCCTCTCCAGCCACCTGCTCCCTGCGGGGGACATACATGCTCAGACAGGCTTTTGCAAGAGATGTTTTCCCATGCTTTCAGTGGTAGGTGGGGATATGCAACACTGTGCCTAGACTAACGGTGGCATCAGGAAAAGGACATCCCTCCAAAAGATGTCTCACCGAAATCCAAATTTATCCATGGATACAGAGAGGTGCCGTGGCTGGCTAAAACATTTGTAGGTGTTCCTGTCATCCATTGGGATGAGGTCTACATCACTAAACACAAAGCAATCATAGTCATACTCTTTCAAAGCTTCTGTGAATCCTATATTCAGCAGTTTAGCACGGTTAAATTCTTCTTCTCCATCCTAATTTAAAAACAAAGAAAAACAGTTAAGTGACTTATATTTGACAGTTGACATCAGCAGTTTCTTACCTGTTGCCAGATGCTGGTGTTGCCACTCTGGGTTGACATGCCTGTGATAGACTGAGTTCAAGCCTGAGCACTACCCTTTGCAGCACCCATGGGATGTTGACAGCAAGACCTTCCTGCCACCGAGAATGCTGCCTGCAGGATAATGACATCTATAAGGACATCTATAAGCCATGGGGGCAGATGAAATGGCTGAGGAAAGGCTGGACCTGGCTCAGCTCCCATCTCTTGGGAGCCTCCAGGAGGGCAGGTTTGATACTGAGTGTCTCACTTCATGCACAGGCATTTCAGAATTGAATTCTGTTATAAAGAGGAAGCAATGGGGCTTCCCGGAGCAGCAGAGAAAAGTGAAAGGAGATGAGTTCTCTGGAAGAAGGCACTCTTGCCACAGAGAGAAACCTTGGTGTAGATGTCCTTGGCCAGAACAAAGGACCATGAACCAAACCCTTTCTGTGGCCAGGATTTCAGTACCCTCTTCCTAAGCTCTGTCACAACATGGCTGTTGGACCATGGTGAGGGTTCTGCTCAGCAACATGTGCGAGCACATGCCAGACCTGATTTACAAAACACAAAATGGCACCAGGAGTGAAGGTCTGATGCTCTGTCACTCATTCCTGATCCTCTACCAAGCCCTGGGCAGACATGCACACCCAAGAGCAGGATTCCCCCTGGACCCTTGAAACTGGTTCAGCACATGGCTGTCACAGAGCCTCAGTTACTGGGTGGCAGTGCGAGCTGCTTCCTGCAAGGGCTATGGCTCACCTGCTAGATGATGCCATGGCTGCCATGGCACATCCCCCACCATCCATCTGTTCTGGGGGCCTTGATGGGAAAACAAAATCAGGAAGGCTGTCACCATGATAAGAAGGACCTGAAAAGAACTGACACCACGTCAGGGCACATTTAGCCCAGGGCAGGTGCAGCTAAAGAAGGGACCTGCAGACAACAGGGCAGGAAAAGGCTCTATTCTCCTCCCCAACCTAAGGAGAAGTCATCTGGCCTTTTTCAAGCACAAGCATTTCAAAAGCAGACATGGCTTTGAGTACAGGTAGAGGCTCACAAATTGCTTGAGTACTTTTGAAATACAAAAAGTTAATACCTACAAGCCCAAGAATACCGGTGGTTTGAGAGTAAGAATTTTCAGTCCAAGACCCCACTTTGCAACAGCAGCTTCAAACCTGGACCCTGTACAGGGGAACAGAGCAGGTGGAAGCAAAATCATAGGCCATCGCTAACAGAGGCCGAAGTTTTTTGCCAGCCTGCAAAACAAGATTGCCAAATCCTTTCTACCTTCACTCCTCCACACTCTCTGATCAGTGTTGAGCCAAAGGAATCTCTCACTGTGCAAGCTCTCCCCCCATCCTTCACTACTTGTACCTGACATGGGATGGAAACCAAGGATGGATAAAATACTGTGCCCAAGAAGCACCAGCTTAAAACATCAGTCCACCTAAACAGCTTTCCCCAGTTAATAAACAATAAGTTTGGGAATTGTTTAACCCAGACTAGTTAATGGAGCTGCTGCTGGAGAGCCAATGCAAGTTCGTGAAACAGCCCTAAGTATCTTTCAAGTGAAGGTTTTAATATGCAAGTGTCAACCAAAGTTTTCAAAAGTCTACAAGAGTGTCCTCATTTCACACCATTTGGCTGCTCTTTTTCTAACGAAATTTAAGGCAAAGGGCACTTCACACCAATTTTGTTACCACCAGAGGCTCAGCTGTAATTAACTCATGCCTTTAGGTGGCCTCTAACTCTTCTGGGTGACACATGGAGATTAACATCCTACAAAGAGCTGCATTTTTAAACTTCTCCCTGAAAAACCTCAAAGCACAGCACAGCGACCACAGCAAGAGCATGAAGGACCCCTCCTGTCACCTCACTCATGGGACCCTCCCAATGGGGCCCTCCACAAGGAGGGGATCAGACACATGGCAAACACTTCATTTGGGTATTGCTACTCTCCTCCAAAATAGCCACACAGCTTCACATTCCAGGATCCAAAAGATCTGGGAGGAACAGAATCACAACAGATATAAGAAAACAAAAACCCTTCTCCAAGCCATTTTTCAGTAACTTTACATCAAGCAGGCAGTTCATGAAGCAAACTTTGCAAGACTATTATCAAAGACAACTGCTTTGAGGGTAGGAGGCTGGTTTTCTGTCCCACGAGGTATATAGGGCTTTACAACACACATTGGAACCAAAAAAGACTGACAAGAGCTTTGCTTTTTGCAGAAAGCTCTATTTCTTTTCCTAAAGCAATGTGGAAGCAGTGGCATGCTTGCAGTATCTGAGATTCAAATCCCTCAAAACTCAGAAGCATGCTGCAGGCTTCCACCTTTGACTGATCCCAAACATTTTAGAAAAAAAGAATTCAGCAAACTGGAGTTGGGTAAACCTTCTGTGCTGCTGGTCCTTCTAGGTCAGCACAGAGCACCCTCAAAACGTGACCCTCAAACGCAGATGAAGCGGAACTGAAGAAACCTCCAGCCCTTGTCTCTGCTTGGCAGCTCCTCATCCCATAGAAGCTGGTTTTTGCCACAAAGAAATGAATTACTTTGGAGTTGCTTGGACATGGAGCATTATCCTGAAGAGTGAGGCAATGCATGGAGGACTGCTGCTTTGATAATGCAGTCAAGCTCTAGATGTAGCCTCCACATCTTCCTACGTTTTCAGTCAGAACAAAATGTAGTCCAAGCACATTTTTGTTATTTTCTTTCTCTGGACAATTTTTTCTGAATATTCTCTTCCTGAAACTTGTCTGAGTTCAGTGCTGGTGCCCAGCACCTGTTTCTGGCTCTTGATTCTACTCTGTGTATCACTCCCAGTACATTCAAGTCTATTCCCGTTCCCTGATTCTCAAGAGACTGGCTGAAGGGAAACAAAGTGCTGCCTCGGTCCTGCAAAGTCTGAGGCTGACTCCTTCTTGCACCCAGAGATGAGTGATCAGCCTGAGCAAAAGAACATCCAGGCTTTTTAACTTCCCATCCCTTACCTTCACTAAGTGTGGTTTCCTTAGCCAGACCTACCAAATGATGGTACTATTTTTTAGTGCCAGACAGAATAAAATTATATTTTTGGAACCATTACTCAAGCTAGAAAAGTTGCAAACCAGCAAGAAGTCACCTGTCCTAACTTTGTCCTGCCTCTCACTTCCATGTATGAAGCAGGTTTGTGACTCCTTCTGCAGACAGCACAGAGGACCTGGGGTGGCACCTCCCTTACCTCATCTTGCACTCGTCAGGTCTCAGGGAGGTAATGGTGAGAATACATGTTTCTGGCCAGCTAGGAGAGCCATCACCTCTAATGGGAGCTTGCTAGCTAAGTCAGGGATGCACCAAGACAGCCTGAACCACACACACAACATCCATGTGAAAGTCCTCGCTCCGGTGACTTCAGCAGGTAGAAACAGATTGCCAGGGTCATACAAAGATATCAGGAGACACTTCGGTGTTTCTCTGTCAAAGGATGTTTTGAGGCCTCAGCACAGTTACACTGGGCAGCGTAGGAGAGCAGCTACTGTGGAAACTTGCCTCCCCCACCACTGCAAGGATAAGCAGGAGCAGAGCACAGTTCCCTCCTTTGTCTAAATACCTGGGGGTCTTGATATCCCCTGCAAAATAACATGAATAAGAGCGATGCCCCAACCACTCCATGCTCACAAGTGCGCACACCTCTCTGGAAAATTGCCACCAAGACGTTGCAAGTAGCCAGGGGCCAGTGGAAAATGGTTGAGCAACTGCCCAGTTTTCAGGGAATTTGCTAAGTCTTTCCCAAACTTTAGTCTGGCTGCATGGGCATTTGTGTGGGCTGAAATGCAGTGAGAAAACTCATTTCTAGACATGAGTGTCCACGTGGCAACAGCTGAAGGTGCCGTACAACACACGGGTAATGGTGGGAGTGAGTGGGGCTGAGGGAGATGCCGCAAATTCTTCAACGACTTCTCATTTGCTGAGGTCAAGCTTGCACAACATTGGATGGGTCTCATGCAAAGCATGCCCAGCCATGCGTCCTCATCTCAGATTTATCTGAAAAATCCTACAACTGCTACTCCACGCATTGAGTTTGGGCTTTTCTGGGGGTGGAGTGTGCAGGGTGAAGCATAACATATATTTTTCCACTGGCTCCTGTTACATGGCAGATATTTTACAAACATCGTCCCCCTGACTTCGGCCAAGTCCTACTCTGAGGCATTCAGGCATGCAAGAACAGCGTGGTGGGGACACAATGGACTCGTGACAGAACATATTGCACTGAAAGGAAGAAGTTTGACATTACCAGTGCAGCAGTAGCAGGGCTCAGCGCTCCTCTTTCTTTCTATGAGATGCAGAGCACAGAAGAACATGTAGGCAGCGTGTAAGAACCAGATCACACAGTAACTCTCCTTGCTTCAGTGATTGCTTTGATATAGACAGGATTAACAAGTAAAGGTAATATTTCCCCACTAGAAGGAAAAATAAAAAAAAAAAGGAAGGCAGATGCAAAGGGAAGGACAGACAAGAAAAAGAGAAAAGCAATTGTCAAGACAGCAGAGAAATAAGACTGTTTTCCCACTGCAGTTCTGACAGAATTAATATATTTTCTGCAACTCTCTCTATTCAGTGTTCCCACTCACCCTTGAGAGATGCATCCAGTCAGTTTACCACCACTTGACCATTCCACCTCTTCCAGACACAGCTTCTTAGAGGCATGCAGAAGGAGGATGTTTATTTTACAAATCAAGTAGTCTTACTTGCTAACCTACATCTGCTGCATGTTTCCAGGGCATATATACCCTGTGTACCACATTTTACTCCTGCTCAAACTGTGCACAAAAGATGCATCTGAAAAAATTACTTGCTTCAAAAAATTTGTAGGGGTTAACTTTAAAGCACGCAGTCCTAGTGCTGGAGAACAGGACCAAAGAGGAGTATCCAACAATACAGAGCAATGCAAGCCAGCATGCACCACTGCAGCAGTGGGAACTCCAACTGAGCTTCAGACACTGCCTGCCCTTATGGGAACCAGCACTGCTTTTCTTACCCTTTAACACCATTGATGGCGAAATACCAGCCCCAGCTATGCTGCAAGCTCTTTGCAATGGGGACACCTGCTTGCCTACAAGTGATGCCACCAGACCACGGTGGGGGCAGCTCTCCTTGGTCCTCCACAGAGCTGGCTGGTGAGCTGGGAAAGCAGCAGACCCCACCGCAGGACCACTGCCAGACGCCACATTGCTCCCTCACTTCTGAACCATGCTCAGGAAAAGGAAGCATGCCACCCTGCCACCTTCACCCACCTACACCCCAGGGATCCGTGTCATTTGTGGCTCAACCAACCTTGTGGCACCAGTAACTTGCACGGGCAAATACTGCATGTGAAAGGAAATGCAGCCTGAAGGATGAAGGGCTAGTGCTGGCCCTGCACTGGTGGACTGCAGTGCCATCAGCTGCTCTTTATATTACAGAGGAAAGGTCTCATTCCAGGGCTTAATTCTGGGGTGCAGCATGCCATTTCACAGGCTGCAGAAATGGTTTGTGTCCTCAGCAATGTGGCTACCAGGCCACAAGCACTGTTGGACGCAGACACTGGAGCATCTTGGCCGCTATACTTGAGAACTGCTAATTCTCCACAAATCACCTTTGTGCAGATCTCTGTCTATATCCCTGGAAACGAGCAAAGTAAGATAAATTGTAGTAAGAGAGTTTTAGTTTTCTCTCTAGGTATAGGTCTCCCTTTACTTTCAATTCTGTGAGGAAATTAATCGTTTGGGTGACCATTTTAAATATTAATGGTGTTTGATATGCCCAAACACATCAGCTGACCCAAGCATAGGTTTTAGAAGTTAACATTTAAAGAAGCATGTTACTTCATCTCAGTTTTTAATGAGATAAGAAAACAGCATATAAATAAATATCCAAGAGAGAAACTGCACTGTGGGATTGTCTACCTGGCGGTCTTTGCTGGGGCTCTCAGAACTGCATCTGCCCTCTCACACTGCAGACCACACAAATGCCTGCACATTTTAAACCTTCAGAAGCACAAACAACACCCAGTTATTTAAACACCATTATGATGTTTAATACCATTTATACCATTATGGTATAAATTTAGACAGCTTGTCTTGAGTGAAGCATGCCTTTTTACACCTTTTTTTTTTTTAAAGACAGATCTAAGGCCACCACATACCAAGAAAAAAAAATGAACAAAAACCCCCAACAACCTCTCTATGACTGCTTGTTTCTTTTCTGTTCACCTGAAGATAATCACTTACCTGCTCCACTGCTGTCTCCATCCTGACACTCTGTGCACTAACATGAACAGAACGTGCTTGACAAAAGAGTGAATTCTACAACTTTATGTCACATCCAGTACCAGAATAGGCATTAATGCTACATCCCACCTTAAAGATCTCTTATTGCATTTCTGCAGCAGTTGGGAAAAAGAAACATATGGAAAGAGGTATTAAATTGGGTTGTGCTATTAGGAATTTTTTTCCTCCTCACCAAGTGGTTTCTTTAAGCAAAAGCTCTTTAGAGTGAATTGTGCCTGAACAGAAGAGGGGATCTCAGCTTTTCCATCAAGATTATTGAAGCAAAATTTTTAATTTTTTTTTTCCCCTCAAGAAACCTTATCCCTGCCTGCCAGCCTACTGCTGTTCAAAGTAAAGCAATCATTCCTCTGCCTTAAGGGGCACAGGCAGTGTTATGACAGCTGTATAAAGGCTTGTCCAGGCATCTTTCTTACCTGGTTAATAACATATACTCCATAATCTAGTTGCTGCCTTTGGAGAATTGGGTGCAAGTAATAGAGCCAGTACTTCAGGTGCTCCTCTCGGTTCCTGAATGGTATGATTATTGCTACTTTCTGAAGTGCAATACAGTCCTTTGGAGCAAAACGACCTCCTGCTTTGATCTCTGGGTTTATTCTTGCCACTTCTTCCAGGTTTACAGGCTGGGAAAACTCCACACGTAGTGCACCAACTGGAAGAGAGGCATATCACAAAGCAAGTTAACACACACTGTTGGGTTCGGCTTCTCCCGTGAGGCAGAATGATCAGAAGGCTGACTCCATGAAGTTTTTCTCAAACATTTATTTAGCTATTTGTGCGCTGGCATTCTACAGTCTAATCCTAAACTAAGCTACCTCTACTACATCTAATCCTAATCCTATGCTTACTTTTCTAGCAGACTCTGTGTCCATGCCCCCAGACAGTGTGTCTAGGTGGGCCCTGGACACATCTCTCTGCCTGGCTAGATGTTCCACACCAGGCAGAGGGTCTGCTCTCTAAGAAGTCTGGCACATGTCTGCCTTTCTTGTTGCGCAGTTACAGGTTATATATCAGACTATATTGTTTACATTAAATACCCAATGACCTGGGGATCAGGTTCTCCTTGTCCAATTACGAGAATGAGGTCATGTCCAGTTAGGGCAACACTTCTGCTCATGCTCAGGAGAAATTTGGCCTACAGCATAGGCCACAACACAATCTATTTCTCTGAGCATACATCCTTTACACACATTTAGGTTTTGGTTTGTTGTTTAAGAAACAGAGCTTTTAATCCCAACACAATCCCAGCAGTGCATGGAGGTGTTGAAGCTTGGACCATCCATACCCAAAGCAACCTCCCATGATTGTTCAGAGCTAACACTGTGGCCTCTTGGTATCAGAAACGAACCAAGTCACTGACATTAAACTGAGTCTTGAAAATCCTACAATCTCTGTGGCAAACCAACAGCTGTGCTCCCACTGCCACGTGCACTATGAAACCAGCCTGAAGCATTGCCCTCTGTATTCTCACACATCTCATGCAGCCCAAGAACTTCAAAAATAGTCCTGCTCTCTTACCAACATAATTACTTACAGCTAGCCACATGCAAAGTAAACAAAACCCCCTTTTCTTGGTTTGTTATTTTTTCTTAGAGATATTTTCAGTGTTCTGTAGCCATGCCCCTTATTTATTAAACATCCCGTATTAGAAATACTAAAAAAACCCCATATCCAGGTTTGCATGCAGGTTGGCAATTCCTGCAGGCGGTTTCAACAGTGGCAGGTTTTGAAACTGCCAAAACAATCTGTACCAAAACCAGTGGGTAAAACTGAGAAGTCCCTGTGGCACTGCAGAGAGAACTCTGAGAGAGATGCTTTCTTTGAACATTCAGGTGGTCCTTCTGCAATATTTGTTTCCAGCTGCTTCAGCCCTAATGGAACAAAAGCCTAACAAGTGTAGCAGCTCCTGAGGAAGGAAAGGCCTCTTTTGCTGTCACATCCTGCTCCCAGCAACAGCTAGCTAATACATACATACATATATACACACACTGCGCTTTGCACACACACCCATCTCCTGCTAAAACCTGAGGTCCCTGTGTATAAGGCTGAAAGTCTCCACCATAAATTCTACGCTTGGCTGCTGTATCCTCCCCCTGTCCTCTGGGTGTGCAGAGACACACAGGCACATATGTGGTAGAGCTACTGCCTCCTATTTGCATTTGCTTCAGAGACCCATCCCCTCTCCCCGTCAAGGGCAGGCAACCCGTGCACCCACCAGCAGGCGGTACAGTGCACTTTGGAGCCCCTCGAGAAGGCGCACGAGGGAATTCTAGAGCTCAAAAAGGCAGGAGCCGTCACAATCAACCCTGTAACCAGTGACTACTAAAAAGAGCAGAAGTAAAGCTCCAGACTTAAGGCTCATCCCCTGGTTATTTAGAAAAAGCTACTTTAGGTTCGGTTGTGCTGCTCCACAAATCTCTGCTCACTGAGGTTGGAGAAGGCAAGGAGCTGACTGGCCAAGCAGGCAGAGGTACTTAATGTACCCTCGGAGGCAGCAGGCAGCACGGCAGCAGGATCACGGACAGGATGTATCATTTGCCTCATGGACAGGATGCAAAGAGATTGCCGGACCTCTGCATTTTGCACTGGTTAATGGACATGTTTCCCTCTCACACGAGGAGAAGGAAGTGAATTCTCAGACTCCAGGTACTGGGATCAGTCAACTCTCAGCACTCCAGCAGTTCCCAGCTGCACCCCCAACATGCCTTCCCAGTTCTGTACCCTCTCTGCCCCACAGCAACAAGCTGGGTACTGCAAATTCCTGCTCTGCAGCTGCAGGGCCAGGACTGAAGCCTCTCCAGTCTAAATGTGGCTTGCAGGGAAAGGTCAGAGGGTGGTCTGCAGTGGGAGGAAGAGGCAAGAATTGGAGGAACCGGGGCAGGAAGGAACATGCAGTTGTATGATCAGGACTGGGGCTCAGTGGTGACAGGATCAGGGGCTAGGCACAGTGCCCCTTGTGCCTGTGGGACAAGACAAGCAGGGACAGACACCATATCAATGAGGCCAGTGACAGCAGGAGGGGGAAACAGTGCATCATTGCCTCTGAATTTGGGTACTGTTTCTGCACCATGGCCGTGAGCACTTTCCCAGAACAGCCTCTGGCCTCAACCCACTTCCATGCCTGCTTCCCCCACCCGTCCCTCTGCCTATCAGCATCACCTCCATTAGGACACTGTTACTCAGAGTTAGGATGGTGCCACACTTTTGTGCATTTAAAACAGCAAAGGGCATTGCACTAGGCATGGTTCGCCTAACTGGTCATGGCCAGCAAATGAGATTACATTAGGCATCTGTGACCAGCATGTTATTTTCCTGTCTTGCTTGTCGGCTGCCAGCAGTGGGTCCAGTCTGGTGGGATGCTCCAGGAAGTAGCTGAGCAGAAGCAACACATCCCTTCATGGGGCCCCGTCAGCATGGCCCATTCCCAGGTGCTGGGTGGCTGCTGTCCCACCAAGCATGTCCCTTCCTACCAGGACAGGCTGCACTCTCTGCTCCCAGTTACTGCACTCTGCTCCTAGTTGCTGTTCCTGAGGAACAACTGTGAGCCCTATCAGTCTGGGGGATGATTTCTGGTTTAACGAACAAAGGTTCTTTTAATGTTTCACACTCACTCAGTCTAAGGGGGAAGGAAATGAACGTTAGGTGAATTTACAGAGGAAATCTGCTGGCGACTTGTAAGCTCCAGCTGGGCAAGGACAGCCACAAGTGTTTGGACAATGCAAACAGGGAATTTTGCAGGTCAGCATCCAGCAACTCCCAAGGCCAAATGTGGACCATTTGTCCTGCCAGCACTTGCTCTTTTTTGCCTTCAGGAGATTGGAGTGTTGGCGAGAAAAAGATGGGGGAAGAAAACGTATTCATGGTAAAAAACAGCTGCAGAAGACAGATTTAACAATTTCATAGCCTTGAAGGGCACTGGTGAGAAATGATCTGTACTGCTTCGACCTCCTGCTTAATAAATCAGTTTTAAAGGCAACACACCTCACAAATACTGCCCTGAGGGATACAGCCAACATCCAGTTCAGTGACAAGTCCCCAGGCACCGATGCCATCCATGTGCAGCAAGGCAGCCACTTCTGAGAGAGGCTGGATACAAATCACTCAGTTAATACCTTCACTGAACGTGAAAACAGAAAAAAGCTGAATAGGCTGTTTTGAAACACAGAATGACTAAAACAAACTAGACTCTGTAAAGCCATGTGGCTGACACAAAGCAACAGCAACATACCACCCACTGCAAATCGACACTTTCAGCTCACCTCCCAAGCAGGACAAAGCTAAAGCCAAATCCACAAACACAGACTTTCCAACTGTGAACAGAGTCACACTTCCAGTTGCTGATTTTAAAGTCTTTTCACTGAAATTTGACCACCTGGATAGCAAGCATCCATAGGGTTGTCGTCTCCAGAGAATGCTGACTCAGGATATGATCTGTGATGCCAAGAAAGTTTGCAAAGTCTGCTGTGAGTGCTATCCCATCAGTCAAAACTATCTCTATGTTTACTAGGTAAACTTTCCAGCTTGATTCACTCCATCTGAATAATTTCTGCTTTTTTTCAAGTTGACTGCCTGACAAGCCACTGTATATTAAGCCTTTTCTAGAGACAGGCAAAACAAAGCTGTGTGGACTTGCAACTCTGGTCACCCATATGGCCCTGCATCTGTAGGCAGATACCTTTAGTGTTCAGCATCACAAAGCTCCAACAGAGCAGCTTCAAGAACCTCCACTGTGTATTTTTAGCAAAAGGAAACCTTGAAAACATAAATAAGCAACTGCCGGAAGTTTGCAAAAGACACAAAAGCATGGCATCACATTCAAACATTTCAGAGATTGTAAAAGAAGGCTTTAGCTGGCAGTGGCAGGGTAAGAGAGCAACACACATACTAAAAAAGAGCAAGCCCACTCCTGCCCCTCACCTCTGACACTCAGAAGACTTTCTGCTCACAAGGGAGGTGCACAGGAAAAGTGCTGCACAGGCACGGGTGCCAGGAGCCATCATGTGCTCAGAAACAGGAAGCAGCTTCTTACACAAAGCAAAAAGTGAGGCTTGCAAAAAGCCAGAGGCAATGTAGCACTGAAGCCTCAGGAGCCTGGCCCACAACCCTGGTGGATTTTCTTTTCCCCACTTCCCAACGCCATGCCTGCCATAACACCTAAACCTCTTGTCATCTGAGACTGCCAGCACACATCCTCCCTGGTGCTCATCCTGCTGACTCAAATGAGAGGATCCTCACACAGGAAGCCCAGAATCTCTCAGCCTGATGCTACAATAAATCTAGAGAGTGCTTCAGTCTGCCTAGACCACAGGGAGTGGTGTAGGAAGGCTCTAAGGAGTATTTTCCCAATACTGGAAGTGTTGGGAAAACACAGGCAGCAATGCACTGCAGGGCCAAAATTGTACTCTTGCATCCCTGTGGGGGCTGCAAACAGGATGGTATCAAGAAGGTCAGAGCAGATGATACACCATGGGGCTGCTGTCACAAAGTGCAGCCCCAGAGGGGCTCAGGAAGGACAAGGCTGGGGAAAACCCTTCTTCAGAAGGGCAGTACAGCCCTAGTAGAAAGAAATACAAGGAGGGCAGCTGAGCTGACAGACTCGGAGAGGTGATCCAGCAGTCTAAATCATCTTCCTGAGCACTTTGCTGGGAAACCCAGCAAAATTCACCTGCATGCTTTAAGCCATGTGTCAGTCTCAGATATTTAAGGTAGTGCGAATGAAAGCAAAAATCACGTACCCTCAGTTGGAAAAAGCTCTCCCCAAAGAGAGAAGAAAACAATTCTATTGCCCTGGCCAGAGCCTGGTGCTGCTCTCAATCAGCCGAGCCATGTGTGCACTCACACTGCCATGCTGAGACACATGAAAGGAAAGCTGGAAAAGAGAAGCAAAATTCACAAGAGGGGAAAAAACCCAAACAATCCTCTCTTTGCAGAGGCCCGACAGAAAAGGAAAGAACAGACCCGTCAGCTGCACCAAGCCAGCCCTGCCTGGGAAAAAACAGTATCACTCCACCCTAGAAAATGCTGGGGGCAAGTTCCACCCTGGTTCCCCCACTCCAGGCTGTGAAGCAGGGCTGGACAGACCCACATGGCAGCTCCAGGGCAGACAACTGCATCCCACAGCTCGGCCAAGCAGTAATTTCCTCTTAAAATCATTAAAATAATTTCCCACCAGCTAAACTTCAGAGCTGTGCCAGCACCTATGCAGATGATACCAGCCTGGCCCGAGTTACAGCTCAGCCCTACGGTGGGCGGGACCAGTGGAAGGGACAGCCCCCATATCCCTCACCCATCTGGGTCTCCCAAGCAGTCCCCTGTCCTGGCACGCAAGTGGGCATGAGAACTGGCCAGGGTGTTACAGACTGGCTGGTAGCTGGTGCCCCTTGCTGCCTACAGCCCATGTTTGCTTTGATCATTTAAATAAAAAAAACCCTTGGGTTTTTCTAGAAATATCTCAGTGAGGGAAAAAACGCCCTCCGAAAGACTGGGATGCATTTTATTTGGCCGATCTACACTTGTAAAGTTGCATTCCCCTACAGATGTCAGCTATGCCAACGCAAGGCTTGAAGCTGCTACATGGGCACATGTCCTGGCCCAGGCAGGTTCACACAGCCTCTGCCATCTGCACCTGTGGACCCCAAAGGGAAACAGGCTGAAAAAAAATGAGTATGCATCACACGCACTGCCAACGTCGAGTCTGCAAGACAGCAGGTCTGTGTGATAACCCAGCAACTACAGCCAGAGAAAAAAAATCCTTAATTCAATCCCCAACACCGCCTATTCTAACATAAGGAATCACGCTAGCACATGGTGTCTTTAAAACAAAATAAAAAAGGTTGTTGATGAAAGGTGCTTTTGGGAGAGAAGCAATGTCCTCCTCAGCAGCTCAAATCCACACTCAATTAGTCAGCTTTGAACCGTCTCCCTTTGAGCCGGGCAATGTGCAAGCTATTAGCCCTTCCCGCCGCCGCTGCAGAATTAAATTCAACGCTCTCAAACAGCAAACTACAAACAAACAGAGAGGCATGGATCAGAAAAAGGCTGAGCTGCCACGCACCAGAAACCCCCCACCGTGCTGCAGGACGGGATGTGTGGACAGGAGCTTTCCTGAGCTGAGTGGCATTCCAGGTACAAGGCTTTGCCAGGGGCAGCCCAAATCACAAGGCAACCCCCCAACCCTCCTCCTCTGTCCCATCCCATCCTGCTGGTGGCATCTGCACCTGGATTCTGGCACTGCCCCTGGGCTGGGGCGCGCTCCCCACATAGCGTGGGGGAGCTGGGTGCCAGGTGGGGCAGAGGTGCGTCTGTCTGGCTGAAACTCTGCCATGGCTTGCACATCCCAAAAGCATGGGGTGCTGCCCCAGCACTGGGGCGTGCAGGAGGCAAGGGTAGGAGCAGAGCATTGCATGCCTGGGAAAATGGCTGCTGCCCCATGTGCACACCTAGAGCACACGGGTTTGTGGAAACCCATCCCATAAAGCCTTTACAGGGCCATTTCCAAATTCAGCAAGACAGGTTTGCAGGTAAGTGCCCTCAAAGCAAGTCCAGTGACACCCTGGCCTGGAGAGGTAAAAAAAAGCAGCCCTCTTTCAGACAAATATCTGCATGGGCTTGAGGACTGCCCCGAGCTCCTGAAGCTCAGCCGCAGCTGAAAAGGTTGTTTGCAATGCCCCAGTAGGCAGCCATAGCCACTGTTCGGTGGACTAGCACTTGCAGTGATGAATCCACATTTGGCTCATGAAGCCCCTTTCCTTGCAGGCATGGGCTCTGGGCACTGATTAGCACAAAAGAAAATACTGTCCAGTGGAGACAAGACAAACGGCAAGACGTTCTCCATCGCAGAGAAACAGGAGTGAGCTGGACACTGACACTGCTCCATCCATGTCTCAGAAAACCCCAGATCTTTGGCCCCACCACCGCAGCATTGCTGCAGACTGGCTGGTTTTGTTCCCAGAAACTCTCAAGCAGTTCCGCTTCTGCCCTGCAGAGAAGGGTGCAAAAGAGGGGAGGGAGTGGTGGCTGCAGAATGGTGCTGGAGAGTAGGGCCCACTGGTGAGGAAAGGAGGTGAGCAGTGGAGTCCAGCAGTCCAGTGGCCCCAGCTTGCTTGTGAGGCCACGAGACCCAGAGCACCTCCCTGCTAAGAACTGTGCACCCCAGCACGCTTCCCTTTGGGGTGGGGATGGCCCTCAAGTCAGAAATATCCCCTTTCTGCTGAGTAAAGTGAGACTAAGGAGCTCCACACCACAGGAGGGAAGTTGAGAGCTAAACTGAATTCTGCATCCAAGTGCAGTTTTGGAAGCTGCAAGTATCTGTCTCTTTCCAAACACAAACTTGGCCCAAATTCCAAAGAAACTAGCTATTGCTTCAGATCAATGCTGGCAGAGAAACAAGCATGTTATAAAACACTAGATACACGAGACAGAAAACTTTCCTTTTCTCTGTGTGTTGTGCCATGTGCCTGAAACAGCTGCTCTCCAGCATGTCACGGTACCTTTCCAAGTTACTTTGCAAGCCTAATTAACAGTCCTTGACCTCCACTTTGACCACATAGGAGGATACTAGGGATGTTCTCACCAGAGGCTCCTCCCTGCCCACCAAGAAAGCCTGTGCTCCCAACCACACGGCTGCTTCCTGCCAAACGTCTTCTTTGGAGAAGTTTAACACAGTTTCTCAACCCTCATTTTTAACCAAGAAAGTCTAACTTTGAGCAAACTGGTCCATGTGTTAGTTTCCATTCCCCCAGCCCTCTCCATGTTCTTCTCTGAGTTTCTGTTTTACTTTTTCAAAAGAAGGTAGTGGAGGCACATAGCACAACGCCAGGTTGTGGTCATCATCAAAATAATGCCTGCAGCACTCAGTCTGGGGGGCAGGACGGAGGGAGCAGAGAGAGTGGCTGTATCAAAAAGGTTCAAATAAAAAAAAGGGGAAAAAAAAAGAGCAAGTCAGATAGCAGCAAGTTCAGACTAGAGGAGAAGGAGATGCTGCATGCAAAGTAAATGGCATTGCGAGTGACACCAAAGATTCAGAGGCCTCCAGTTTCTGGGATAGAAACATGCCACAGGGAGACAAGAGCCTATGACTTGCAGGTAGGCAATATGACAGGATGACCAGGCCCCAGGCATGCCAAACCTACCAAATCCCTTCAGTACTGTCACTACCAGAAGTCTTCTTAAAAAATGTGGGTTTAATATCTTTAAGGTTTTCATCCTCTTGCCCAAATTTTGCCCTACTACATTCATGCATTAACCTATATTTTTGTTTTGTCAATATTCTTCAATTAGTAGTGTTCAAGGTTATCAGTTTTCTAAACTTAAATGTGGGGATAAGAAGCTATTAAGACAGACACCTGATTGCAATGTTTAGCACACTTGGGTCATCTTTCCCAGGAGATGCTCATGGCAAAGAGAGTAAGAGCACATCTCTTAAGTTTGGCATCCCAGCCATACCTGGTACGTAAACAGGGGTAAAAAATGGCTATAGACAGCTGTACTCTAAGACAACCTCCCTAAATACATGCACTCAGCTGGCCAGGACTTGAAAATTACATCCCTGAAATACAGATAAGACTGTCCACGAAATTCTGCTTTGCAGACTTCCTTAAAATGAGATCATTTGGAAAGAGATCTTGCCAAAGAATCTGACCCTTGTGCACACCTCTGCCTAAACCAGCAAGCATGTAACTACCCCATCACCAAAACACAAAAACCACATAGAAATGATAAAGCATTTCATTGTTTTGAAAGCACTTCAGCCAACACACATACTACTTTTTTAGAGCAAATTTATAAAAAAAAACCAAACAACAAAATCAACACCACAATACTGTTCCTGAAGAAGCTAACAATGCTCTAAATCGGAGCATAGATCCAAAATACTTGTATTACCTTGTATTAGAGAATTTCATAGCTGTTAAGGATTTTTAATTCAAAGTTGAATTATAGTATTTCCCCAGTCTCAATTCATTCTTTTAAATTATTAATAATGGCAAGTGAACCATAAAAGCACATTTTAAATTTGGCAGCTTCTTGTAAGAGACTAAACCTTATTCAGCTAATGCATTTGCTGCAGAGCCAGGCAGCAGGGAGTGTAAACTGCTCTCTCTAAAGACTGCTAGGAAGAAAACTGTGCCTCTGAAACAAGTACCTGGCTATTTTACCACCCAAAAAGCCTGAGCAGCTCAGTCACACCTATCCTGTGTGAGTCATCGTATGCTTCCCAAAGACGATGGGGCAGAGGGGGAAAGGGGAGAGGCAGGCCAGAAATAAATAAAAAAAATAGATTATGTATATTTCAATATATTTATGTTTATGCTGAGGAAATGGGGCAGTTGGAGCTACCTCTTCCTGCCAGAGCACTTAGCCATGGTTTTGGGAAGGTAGGACTCACAGGAAGGTCCTTGCTGGTTCCTGCTTATTATGTTCATACTGATAAGGAGTTTATTGCACAAAAAGAGTTTTTTTGAATTCTGGGTGGGTGAATTAAGTGCTAGAAATGCCCACAAAGTGTACACCTCTTTGTTCCTCACAGCGGCCTTTGAGATACATGAGATGTTGATCAAGGAAGACTCAACTCTGAACAACATGTGAGGCATGACAAGATTGTTTTACAAGTGATTTTTCTTACAAAAACCTGAAAAGAGCAGGAAAAAAAAAGAAGTTTCTCACCTACATCCTGGCTACAAACCTTGACATTGTGACAGGGCCAGGCTGCATATGACTGCACCACCTCACAAGTACAGAAGGTAACACGCTAGAAAACATTTGCCTACTGCCTTGTAAAGAGCTGCTTTTCACATGGCCCTGTAGCTTGCTGACTGTAACCATTTCCAGTAGCCTCATCTGGCCTTTGGCAGATCCAGCAAATTGCACTGAAGACGTTACAAAGATGGTTCAAAACACTTTAATTGATCTTTCAGCGACTAACTCCAATAACACTTTGAATCTTGAGGACACTAAGAACGTTTCTGCAAACTCCAGGCATTTCCAAAGCACATGACTCACTCCTGGCAGGATCAGAGTAAATGGAGACCACTTAAAGGAAAGCCATATTCAAAAAGGTTTTCTGCATGCACTGTGAGGACAGGCTTGCACAGCCACTTTCAACTTAAGTCATCGATGCAAATAAAAAACAAGAAAAATACAGCACAGTTTCTTTCAGCGACCTCGAAACTGCCTTTCTAAAATAGCAAATCAGTCATTTGTAATTCAGATGCATTGATCCATAAACAGCTAACCAGCAAGCACTGAGATACGATGAATTTTGCATGGTATCCAAAAAACCGCAAGTAGGCTCTCTCTGAAGTTCCTTGCCCCGTTGTGATCTCCAGTAATAAAGGTGCCCATACTAACATGTCACACTTGATGGATGAAAGATATGATTGATTCTCGCGCTCCAAGGCCCAAATAGCTTGTGGCCAGGTCACACTCAACTGGGACACCAGCAAGTCATGGTAACAAACTCTACCTACACCATTGGAGTGCCTGTTCAAGGAGCAGCAGTTACAAGCAGCATGTTGGGTGGGAGTATCTTAAAGGGACGAAAAAGTTTTAAACTCGTCTCTCCCACACCTCTGCCTTGTGACAAAGCCAGTGCATCAAAGGAGCTCCAGGTCATGACGTAGTAAAAATGAAACCACCAGCAGGCTGCAAACCCACTAACATCCTGCCAGCATGCCAGCACCCAAGAAATCCTGGGAAAGGCCTGTGGGGAGCACAGCTCTAGTGCAGACAAAACACACGCCAGACTGCCACGTATCAGGATACTGCATCACAGGACCAAATACATGGGAAGCGTCGCTGGGATGCATAACAACTGTATTCATGACCTTGTCCCAGAGCCCATTTTAAAATCCGTGCCGGTCATCCGGCAGGTCCGCGCACACAAAAGGCTGCGAAAAGCCTGCCCAGAGCCTTCCTGGGGGATTGCGCAAGCATTTTGGGTAGAGCTCCCAGAGGAAATTACCCAACCTCGCCGACAACCAGAACGAAACCTCGCCGGGTGGGGAGGGAGCGCTTCCCGAGAACGACGGGGCTCCGCTCGCCGCCGCCGTTCTTGCGGCAGCATCCGCACCGCGGTCCCCCCGAGCACCGGCTCCCCGGGGATTCTCCCACAATCCCCCTCCGCCGGTGGCACGCGTGGGCAGCCGCGCCGCTGTCACACCGCATCGGCCCCGTGGGGACTGGCACCTGCGAGGACACTGGGACCCGGCGGCGGCCGCTTGCGCCTCCTCTCCCCTACGGACGGCGGGAGGGGAGGCAGCTGAGACCCCGTTGCCCTCCTCCCCAGACCCCGACGGGACGGCA
>WEIV01006285.1:85149-121253 GCA_013390005.1 Calyptomena viridis | reverse complement strand
CCCCGCCCGGCGCCGCCGAGAACACCGGCGGGACGGGCAATGCCACCTGGCTCCGTCATCGCCTTTCTTTACCCCGCACTCCGCCCTGGTATCCCCCGCCCTGGCATCCTGCCCCGGCCTCCCACCCATTTCCCCCAGCCCCGCAGCGGACAGTCCCACAGCTTTGGTGGCCTTTGTGCACCCCGCTTTGACTGGCTGCCCAGCACGGTGCCCGGTGAAACCGTGTTGGAACGGCAGTTGCAGGTCACTGTAGCAGCCAACAAAAGCCCTCGGCTGTAGCAGAATGCGTGAGACACTGTGGGGTAGCAGGGGCTGTGTTTGGTTTCATGCCCCTTGGAGGGCTGCAGGTAGTATTTGCTTGGCACTACTGAGCATAAACTAGTTTTCAGTCAGGTCGGTGGAGCTTGCTTCAACTTGCTTTCTGCAAATGAAAAAAGACCAGAACTAGTTTTTTGTTGAATATATCACAGCACCACAGCAGTGTCAGTGGCACGGCCTTTTGGAGCCAAATATCCTGCTTGGAGCACAACTTGCCAGCAGCAGGCAAAGTCAGCTGTGGTTTGGTCCCACTGAGTCTTCAAAACTGCCCATCATCATGGGGATTTACACCTCTCTGGTCCCATATCCCAGAGCTGTCCCACATTTCTGAGGAAGGAATTTCCTCAGGTCCATCATCAAGCCAGTAGGAGTGCCTGTGCAAGCAGGTCTGGACACAATCCAACATCCCTCAAAGTCACATATGTTTCTTATAACTAGAGAGTCCATGAGCCTGGGAAGAAACCTTAGTTTTACAGGAAGAAACCTGCCCTGTAGCCCTGTGTCATCCAGTTCTGATGACTGGGAAGTGTTTGTAGTGTTGCCCTTCTGAAAGAGCAGAGACACTAAGGAAGACAGTACTAACCTTGCCGTTCCCCTGGGTGCTGGAGGCGCATTGCTCACAGCTGACTGGAGAGTAATCAATGGTGATCATTGGTGACTCACAGGGTGAGATTAACAGCTGACCAGGCAAAATCCTGCTCGTGGTCTGGCAGACTTGTATGTATCTGGTTTAGCCCTGTGGTCGTCAGAGTGCTTCAGGGATACTGTGTGATACTCAAGTGTTTCCTGCCAGTACCTCTTAATGCTGTTTATTTGATCTCAAAATAACTGTAAGGAGAAAGCGAATCTACTTTCTCAATTCTTCTTATTGGTTAAAACTACTTCCCAACCTACACACACAGCAGTCCTATTGCCTCGTTGGTCTGCTGATTTCAGTAGCTTCTGGTACTGTCTGGTGGGCTGCCAAAGTGCTGGTCTGTGAAGCTGGGCTCTCACCCAACATGTTTGGATGCTCCTTCAGTGTTTGTTCAACAACAGTTACTCTTCCAGATTAGTATGTTGCTGGTGGTCGTTGAAGAAGTGCACCATGTCCCATCTTTAACCTTCAACAACAGCACCATTTCTTAGCCTCAAAACGACCCCTCTTGGACTAGCTGGATATCATGAGGTTGACCTGATCCCATGGACTACAGCTGTTCATTGCTACACATTTACAAGTGCATATCCTTTTTTATTATAGGCGTGGTGGTGAAAGCCAGTAGGGCCTGGTCTTGTTTGTGATGCTGTGCTGAGAGAGCAGAAACAGTAACAAAATGCTCAAGAAGTGAGGCTGCTGCCATTGGTGGGAGAGTCTGCACTTGCCTTTAAAAAATGGTGAGTGATTTCCAGGAGCAATCTTGAATGTGGACAAATCTACATTGCTCTGAGACAAAGGAGTTTCCTTTTTCTGGCAGGAAGTCAACAAGGAGCTGACTTCAGGTCTCAGTGCTTCTTTGCACTCTTCCCAAGTAACCATCCGAAAGCTCCTTTGGAAGATGGGCATCGCTTTCAGTATGAGGAAGCTTGAGGAGGAAGAGCTATACTGCAGGCAAAGTGCATGACCAGAGACATCTGCTTCCTCTTTTCTGTTCACTTACAGATTTCTCAGTTCTTTTTGACATTTCTGCAAGTCAGTCCAACAGCCACCTTATGCTTTGTTTAAACCTGATGTTGTGAGCATGACACTAATGCCATCACTGATGGCTCTGATATTCTCAATCAACATTCAAAAAAGGACCAGCTCATAAATTGCATTTCCAATGAGCAAACCCAGCTTTCAAAGTCTCCGGGCTCTCCAGACATCTTTTATGGATCAGTTAGCAAAAAGCAACCCCCAGAGTGAGCCAGCAGAAAATCCATTCTTTAGAACTAGCAGATCAGTCCAGAGTTTCCACATTTCACTGCTGCCAGCAAATACCTGGACTTGGGTTAGTAAAATTTGTCTTTCCCTTCTTTCAGTGTTGAACTGGGCACTTCTAGGAAAAGTTCCCTCTGGTGCATTGTGAGTCAGACCTCAACTGTGACTCAAGGCAGAATCAGTCTGATTTCCCATGACACAATTATGTATGTCGTGCTTCAATTTTGGCTAGCAATAGCAAAAGAAGTTACAGCACAGTGTTCAGGACAAACATCAGAGGGTTAGAAAGCGTCTAACACATTTTTCCACAGGTTCACTGTAGCTCCTTACCATGAATGGGTGCTGTGTTTTATGTGAGTCATATAAAAATATTGCCACTTTTTCCTTGGGACCTCTGTCTTGCTTGCACTCAACATGTCTCTGGGAGTAGAGCAAGGCTTTGTGATGAAAGAAGCCTCTGTTGCAGGCAGGAATCATTTGCACTCTGCACTACGCAAGTGTGCAATAATGTGTGTAAGGGTAAATACAGTTGTATAGTCTTATTACACCTTTAGTTTACAATAGATGTAATGGCACACCTATTTTTGGTAAAGAGGTAAGATGTCCTATTGAACACATGAATGAGGAAATGGAAATACAGGTTTTACTGGAAAAATGCAAATATGTATGTGCAAGGTCCAACTGTGCGCACTACGTGTCTGCCCTCTCCAGCTTTTCATCATTGCAATCTCCACCCCAGTTCAGCCTGTAAGGAGTCCTTGGAGATCTTACTTTTCCAATCATCCCTGGGTCCACTTCTAGCTCCCTGGTCTCAATGTGTCGGTGATTTTCTTTTTTTATGAAGCTAATTTTTAGCCTTTTTCTCCCTACAAAAAACTACTGTGTGACTATAGTGCTTTGCTTCACATGAATACATCTGTCCATCCACCATGCCTAATGACTTGTAAGTTTGATTTGAATCAAACTTGGCAGTTGGAAAAGATCATAAACATCCAATATACCTGCTGAAACAAGCCATCAAGATGCAACAGAGTGAAAGTTCACTGGTAATGTGGTGAGACATTTGTAGCTAGGCATCAAAATATGAGAAGGAAGAGGGAAGCTATAAGCCCTGGACTCCTAGAAGAAAAGCAAAATTCTAAAGGAGCATGGCAGAATACAGGGACGGATGTGAATATGTGCCAAATGGGGGATTTTCAGTCATGCACCTCAAGGAAGGATTTGTTTCAGCATGATCTAGCTTTCCAGGTCTGTGCTGAGGTCAGTGTTTTAGCCACAGGGGAAGCATCATCTGTTGACATGGGAAAATTCTCATTACCTGAAGAGAAGCATCACCACCAGCACTGCAGCAATGTATCCGCATGAAAATATGCTGTCCCCTGGTCCACAGCAAAACGTGGCCCATCTGTGTTTGTGGTCTTGTGGACCAGAAGGTGGCTGGGACAGTAAGGGTGCAGTAGCTGTTCTAGCCATTCTTAGTATCTGTGTCAGACCTCACAAGCCTCTTTCTGGGCAGAGAGGGCACTGATGTGATGGCCTGCTGTCGTTACCCCGTCCAGCCTTGGTGACAGCAGCCACCAGTCAGGGAGGAACAGCCCCAGAGCTGGAAAGACAGGGCTGCACCTTAGAGCTTTCGCTCTTACCAAGCTAATCGCCCTACACCGGACTAGTCCTCTAGCATCGTCGGAAGGCAAGGATGAAGGGAGTCTCAATTGGGGTGCCACAATCCAAAGCTTTATTGAGCCCTTAGGATAGCAGACCCTAAGAGCTTTAAGCGCATCAGGGAAGGCAAACCCAAAAGAGCATTTCTGGGCTCTGTGCAACAACTTTTAAACAGGGGTGGAAACATAGGAGGAGTTTGGAGTTAGCCAATGGGCAACTGGGATAGGAGGAGTCAGGGAAGGACTGACACACGAGGGGAACTAATATTAACGAGGGGTGGAGTTGGAAGGGTCACATGAACCTAATGAGACATCGAGGAAAAGGGGAAAACCCAGGAGGAGCTTGGTGATTGACACAGAAGGAACTAGAACAAAGGGAGTAGTTTAAGAGATTGACAGGACTGGGGGTGTAAACTTTTTCACAGAACATACCATTTAAACTATAAGGGTGAACAGAACATTCTCAACTCAGCAAATGCACCACCGTAGGGCACAGAGAAGCACAGTCTCCCAGCAGCATTCCTATCACCTTAAGCCAAGATCAGCATGCATCATGTCAGCTTCTCCAGGAAAAGTGGGAGTTTGGGCTTGTGACCCTGCTCTTCTGTGTGGTCACAGCAGCCCTGAGCATCTGTGGGTCGACAGTGGGCCTCACATGTGTGAACAGCTTTGGATTGCAATGAGCTGAAGCCCACAGCCCCAGGTCACTCACAAGAGCAGAAAGTATGAAGCTCACATCCTCAGGGCATGAAAGTGGTGTCTGGGATGAACATGGCTAGGGCATGAAGCAGGCAAGAGGAGAGTCAGAATGTAAGGTACAGATCTGGGGCCCAGGCAGATGGAGGAGCCTGGTGGAGAGCGATGGGTGGCAGTAGGTTCATGCGGAGGATTCCAAAGTGCCCTCTGCTGGCACCGTGCTCCTGGGAGCTGGCGGGGAGCCTGGTGTGTGCTCCCACGTTCCGGGCTCAGTCCCGGATGCCACTCTCGGATAAATCCTGTGCAGCTCTCTCAACAGAAACGCTGCTTCCAGGCATGCCAGCAGGACATATGCTCGCTGTCCAGCAGCGTGGGCAGGTGGGGACCTTCTTTGAGACCACTGCTCCCTTCAAGACCTGCAGAACCCAGTAAATCCCCAGTGTTTGTCTCTCTCCCCTACACCGGTGCATGCCGTGCAGAGGGTGGCCGAGCATTACAGCTGCAGAGCGCGGTACCACGCAGGCACATCCTTCTGGGTTTTTTCCAGTGCCGTCGTGGCAGCAGTCTATTTGTGCAGGGCAGGGCTGAGAAGCAAGGTCATGGCTCCATGCTGCCTGCCAGTCATCCTGTTTCAGGGCCACGATGCTGTGTGTCCCAGGACAGGCTTCTGCTTGTGAAATTCTGCTCTGCAAGGTTACCCACTGTGTGGAGCTCTTCTGTCAAGGCTCTGGCTTAGGAGGAGGATTGGGAACAACTCACTTCATCTGGAGAGACAAGTAGCAGGCATGGCAGACAGCAGAGAAATAAGTGAAGAGAGGCAGAAAGCTCTGGAAATCCAATCACAACATCCAGCTGCCCTTTGCTGAGAGTCTGTAAGAGTCAAATCAGGGACAGCACTGTCTTCTGTTGAAAGGAGTCTCATGAGAGACTAGGCCACAAGTTTTGTCTACAATTTGCAATGCTCATTACTTGAAATAGAGACTTGAAGATTTGAAAAAAAAAAAAAAAGGAATTTAAATAATCTTACCAGCCTGGAAGTCTTTTTACACAGTTCTTTAATTTCTGCTGCCAGCAGTGAACTGTTTTTGTGAGGTGGTTTTGCAAGTGCAGCAATTTGGGAAGGATCCCAAGCAGCCCTGATATAGTGAGTGCTGACATAGACCATCTCCTACTGATCTATTTGTCTCCTGAATAGTGCTGGTGTGTCCTTTTGTGGACTGAGGGGATCCCATATTTGTGCAGGAAAGAAGTACAAGCCTCTACCTCCTTACCTAGCCCTATTTATTGCCCCTTTCCTTTCAGCTGATGTAACATGTGCATCTTTTTAACTGAATGGTGCTAAGCCGTGTCTCATGTCTCAGGTCCCATTTTGTGTGCTTGCCTTGGTAGAGAAGTGACAATAATCCTCTGCAAGAGGCATACAGCCAAGCCTGTCAGAGCAAAAGGAGGTGCCTGCAAAGCTTTGGCTGTGTGTGGGTTGAGGAGAACAAGAGAAAAAAATAAATTCATCTACAGAGAAACTCGTTGACAGGCAAGAAGACACGTTTTAAATGTGCAGCTACATTCATCTAAATGAAGAGAAACTTCCACCATTTCTTAGTTACAGTCTTTGATAATTTTTAACCTGAATGTTTCCTTTATCAGTTGGGGGTTGTTTTAATAGCTAGGCATTGTGACTCCAACCAAGGTATGCTGCCATATACCTCCTTTTCTAATCATCAGAATAAGGTTAAATGGGCCTTGCCAAAATCTGGCTCCAAAACCAGCTCAGGTTGGGTTACTGGTGCACTTTCACAATTCCTTGCTAGGCCCATCTTCTCTTGGTTTGGGTGGCTCCTGCTGTATTGCATTACATATAATTACATATACATATAATGCCCAAATAATTTGTCACAGAAATTTAATACATAAATCACATAAATCCATTATAACACTGCTCAGGATTTGTGCTCAGCAGTGCATTTCTTTTTTATGCACTGCTTTGCCTCCTGGGACAGACATCAGAAAGAATAACATCTGTCCAGAGGTGCCAGGACCTCGCTGGACCCTTGGACATGTATTTTCCAAAGCAGAATCTGGGATGAAGGTTACGCACAAAGGTGTGGTTTGGCGACATTGTTGAGCTCATTTTGCCTGACAGTTCCCAAAGGAGAAACTTTGCATTAGAATCTGGCTACTCAAATGCAAGCTGTTTCCAATGCTTCTAGTTCTGCTTCCAATACTTCTAGTTCTGCTCTGACTCATGAGTACACATCTAGATGACCATAATGTTGGAATAAAAAATAAACCAAAAATGTGAGGTAACAGAGGATATTGCTATCAACACAAATGAGATCACAGAGCATCACAGAGGCTGCAAAGTTCACTCTGCGTCTTTTAAGAGAAACGAAACCAAAAGCTGCAGGAATGTGTCCCAAGAAGCAGGATGGGTTTCACTGAGGATGACAGCACCCTTCTGTTTCATGGTATTTGTTGTGGTTCCCTTCTTGTGATAATTCATACATACCCAAGTAGTTAATAGGTTATTTGGAAAAAATTGTATCTGCCTAATAGGTGGGCTCTGAAGTCAGAAGTAACAAGCAACCTCAAGGACACATGTCACATGAAGTGGAACAGAAAAAAAAGGTAGAATTTCTGTCCTGTGAGTATTAATATATTTTTTAGGAATATTCACTGTCTCAATCCCCAAAGGATGTCCAAACCAGTCTGCTAGAGGTCTATTTAATCAAGACCTTTCACTAACAGATTTGCTGAATTTGGGCGGGAAGTTTTTCAGGAACTTCACTGTAATAGCAAGAGAGAGCGAAGCCCCTCAGAGAGGCCCCCCCCCCCATTAGTTATTTCACCGTCAAGATCTATCAGCACTGCAATATCACAGCCTGACTCTGATTAGTCCACAAAATAACAAGTTCATTAATACCACATAGTGAACAATTTAAGATGATTCAATATGTCTTTGATAACATTTTAACTGCAAAAATATGCTATGGCTATGAGAGTTACCTACCAGCAAGCTACACAAATGGGCACCAAGGAACTTAATAACAAAACCTTCTATACTGGAGCAGGTTAATTAAAACAAAACAGCGATACACACACTGTAGAGCAAAGCCTAGTATTAAATATAACAAGGAAAGAAAGTAACATTAGTTAATGATCTCTCGCTGAAACATCTCTAATGAGATGTTTCAGTTACCTCTGTGAATACGGATGGAACTTCTCCCCCATTTTTCTCTAGGTTCAAATATTTTTTAAATCTTTTCCCCCTTTAAGACAAGTTTGAGTGACAGTCAGGCAAATAAACAAACTTTTTGAGGGTGTCAGACCGTTGCTTTGGGACAGACAAAGGACAGAGACAAAGGTCCAAGGACCATGTCTGGCTTCATGTCACCAGGAGTCTTGCTAGAAAGGCTTGGCAATATCTCAGTACTGCCCCATTCTTCAGTCAATGCTGTTTCACACAGAGGCTTATCAGTTTCTGGGAATGTATCTCCAGGGGCTCAGGTCTTCAAGGAACCATCAAGAGCTTATCCTTCCTTTTGTGACTCTATCTGTCATCCCACAACACACATTTCTGCTCTTAGAGTGTACATATAAGAGCTGCATCTTCCTTCTCTGGCAATTTAGCCAATGGGAAACTGCTGAGGACAAACAGCACACTAGAGAGCATTTCATTTCCTGATTCTTGGGTGCTGCACCCCTGGATGTATAGGAGAAAGTGGAGCTATATGAATGTTAACCAGTGGCAATATGAGAAGTTGGCGAGGCATGACTGGGAGACTCTGCTGCAAAAGATACATGCAAATGCAGCATCACCGATCAACATTCTTTCAAAATGCAAGGACAAACAGAAACACTTCCTGGTTCTCTTACATTGTCTCCCTTTTCGTAACAATTCACCCTGAGGTACCTTCAAGGCCCTTAGCAACTGTCAAACTGTGAAGACCAGGCCTTTCCTGCAGAAGTCAAGGGACAATCTCCACAGAAACTCACCAAGAGCAGCTGTCACATTGAAGAGAAGAGCTGGCATATATGCTACCTGTTTTTCTCCAGCGTGGTGCTAAATGCAGGATGATGACAGCATTCAGTCCTACACAAAATGGAATTAGCAACACTTTTCTCAGAAGGTATAAAAGGCTGAAGCCCACTACAGGTTTGTTCATTCAGCTCCAGGAAAAAAAGAGACTCATAAACCTGATTTTTTTTTTTTTTGTAAATTACAGTGTGTGTGAGTTCCCAGATAAACAAGACTGAACATCAGTGTGCAGGGACAGCTGATATATACGTACTGCTGCTGCCAGCTTCCAGGTAATCTGTGTCAGCCCAGAGCAGAAGGGCACAGTTCCATAGCAGTAAGAGAGGTCTGCCCACACAGCCTCTGAACACAGCCTCATCCCCACCCTGACACCAGCACTGTGGCTTGGTGTACACTGTGCCAAGAATTTACTGGGCAAAAAGTAAATCTGTGGTTTTCTGCAGTTTTATCTGCTCCACTGAGGATTTGGCCACCCAACCCTCATGTGCAAACATGTGGGAAGAGGCAGCTCAACACCATCCTTAAGCTGCCAAGGTGCTTCAGGGCGTTTTCAGACTGCAGATGCATTTAGAGCATGCCTTGCAGTACAGAGGTCCAAACAGGCAGGAGTAAACACAAGGAAGAAGAGAGGCTGGTGCCCTTGAACCAGAGCAAGCTTCAGCAACTTCTGCCCAGCTATGGAAGCTTCACATGTCAGTTAAAACAGGGTGATGGATGCTTCTCCTCGACTGTTGCATTTCTGAGGACCAGTGTGCAGCCTGGCTTGGTGGTAAGCTCTAATTTTCTCCAGATTGATGACACCTTGCCCCTTGGTCCTGACCTTATCTGGTGAGAATGTCAGCAGGCAGGATTAGTCCACGTAGTCACCCTGTCTTGTCTCCTCACACCTGGCAGTATCTCAGGAAAATTTGTCTGTCGTCAAAGAAATAATGAGTATTACTCACTGCCTAACACGTGGGAGTATTTGCTTACAGAAATAAAAGGGAGGGATGTGGGCGAAGGGGTGGTCTGAATCTAGAAGATCTGGCAAAACTGCTGGGAAGTGATGACAGCTGGTCTCTGCTTCAGTTACAGAGGGAGATCTCAAATGTAAGGGTTTGGCTCCCCTGTATAGTCAAAGGAAAACCTCTGGTCACTTACATCTCTGTTGTTGGTTTGTTTTTGATTTGGTTTGGGTTTTTGGAATTTTTTTTTGTGTGGTGTTTGTTTGTTTTTTCGTGCAAATGAGAACAAATTCCTCCTTTTCCTTCCTTATGGGATAAGAGTGATCAGAGGGACAGAACAGTGACTGTTATCCTCTCCATAAAAACTATCTGGAGGCAGGGATTGAGCTAAGGATGAAAGTGAGCATGATACTTACTCTCCTCTTTTTGCCTTGCCTCTTTGTTCATTGGGAGGGTAGATGATGGGCTCTGGGCTTGAGCTGCAGAAGTGAGGTAGCACTCTGCTCTCAGGGTACTGCAGTATTTGTATGACCCTGGTGTCTGCTGGTATGCCAAAGGCCTGGGATGAGCAGTAGAACAGGAGTTAAAATATCAGTGTGGGTGCAGCAAGTGGGAAGGCCGAAAACAGCCGTGAAATCCAGGAAAGACAAGAGATAACAGCAAGGAAATGGCAGGTGCTAGGTGGAGCAGTGACGACATCAAGGCCAACACCACTGATAAGGCCACCAGGCAGACTAGGGTGATGTGATGCAATCCAGTTTGGACTCCTGCCATCTGTGCCCACTCAGATGGAGAGCCTGCAAACAGAGCTGCAGTCTCCTGGGAGGGAAAAGGTGTGATAAAGGCTCAGGATGCAACAAGTGATCCCAGGATCACTGGATCAGCTGGACATGGATCAGTGTGTGCCAGTGAGTGTGTGTGAACAAGAAAAAAAGCAGGGGAAGTGCCACGAGGGAACAAGGGTGAGATCAGTTTTGGAAGCAGAAATCTCCTTCCTTGTTCCCACTGTCTCCAGCAGAGTTTATCTGCCTTGCTGGTTGCAAGACAAGGTCTCTACAGGCTGGGACCTTCATAGCTGTCCCTCATACACATTCTGCTGGTGAAAGTGCAAGGAGGAAGTGGCAGAGCCAGCTGGAGCTGCATGGCCAATGTGGAGGCAAGCAGCCACCAGAAAACCTTCTGTCCCCTTCCAGGAAGAATTTCCTCACCTCTTCTTCAAGAGGGATAGTAGGCAGGACTTTCATTAGGGGTTGCAAGGTTGTGCTTGGGCGAAAGCCAGAAAAGACAAAACCGATTTGCAAGAGGTGTTTTCCCCTTTGTCACTTCTTAGCAAGTAATTTTAATTTGCTGTGGAGGCTCAGGCATTTGCTTATCATTGAGGAACCAGGTGGAGGAAGAGCAAGTCTTAGATCAGCTAAGAGCCTTTCTACAGCACTGTTGGCCTCTGGCGCAGATGTTTCCCACTGCTCTCCATCCAAGGAGAGTGATTTGGTGCACACAATATGTTAGAGCAGCACAGCCCCTACCTGTTGCTTCTGTGCTGCTGCTGGCATGATCCAAAGAACTAAGCCATGCTTGGGACTGGAGGCACAGTATGGCTCTCTGCAGTGAGACAGAGGCATTACCATTAGCAATTGGTTAGGTTTTTTGGCAGTAAAAATTTAGAAGAAAACTTTAAAGGCCCATGATAGCCCTCATCCAAGGCTGTGCTGTGTGTTGGTGTGAGAGCAGCTTGCAGGAGGTGGCTCCACATTGTCCATGTAGCTAAGTGTTGTCTAGAACCAGATTTGCAAGATGGGAATCAAAGGACATCTATGTGTGATGGAGTGTGACATCTATGTATGATGCTGTGTGCCACAGACCCATTGTGATGGTATCAGGGCCCTCCAGGGCTCACCCACCAAGCTTTATGCACAGCAGGGTTTGGTCAGGACATTCGTGGCTTTGTTTCTGGCCCACCTCCCTGCTGGTTTGAGTTGTTCATTCTCTGGGGTAAGGTTTCTTACCTGTCTCCTGACTTGAATATCTCAGGGCTAAAGTTGCTTTTTGTTCTGTCATATGGAACTACCATGAAGAGACTGGGTCCATCAGCTTCCCCTCCAGCAGTTGTAGGCTTCTATCAGATCTCCCCTGGCCTCCCTTGTACTAGACTAAACAAGCCCAACAGGATCCCATGTGCCTCGGGAACAACTGCTAATGCAGTTAAATATTTACTTTAGTTGAGTGATTTCCAAAGTGGAATAATAATAAAAGCCAAAGGTTATGGAACTGTGTAAACTCTGTGAAGAGGGAATATGAAACATGTGCACAGCTGCCTCACCAGAGTGGAAGAATGGTTCTGCAAGAGGAACCCTGAACTGCTCACCTTCTCTCTTCCCAAAATCTGGTCATAGCCCTACTCAGTTGCATGGAAGGACCTCCCAATGGCAAGGATGTAAGCAGCCTCACGCAGGGCCCATACCTTTCTGGCCATGGAGGGGGTGCTCAGCAAACTGTTCACTTTTGTCTCAGACAGACAGGGCAGCCTGTACCTTCCTGTGGAGAAGAAATGTCCTAAGCACAGTCATGGTCAAATCCTCAGCAAGTGAGAATGTTTGGGCTCCGTGTGCCTGGAGCTCTCCCAGCCTGCTGGTGGTTTCTGTAGAACACCTACTCCCTGCCTACCCCTTGCACACACAGCACATCCTACCTGCTCCCATGGGGAAGGAGACCCTCTGTCCCTTCTGGTCCAGACCTCATCTCAGCAAGTCTGTCCTGAAGGAGTTTTTAGTCAGTGCTGGTATTATAGTAACTTTGTGCCCAGTGGTCCTCTTTCCCATCCTTCACGTTTCACCAATTGATTTTGTTTCATGAAAGGAAGGTCAGAACAGACGTGAAAAATTCAGTTTCTGAGAAAGAGGCAGTAAAGATGCTCACATGGAAAGACTCACATGGAAAGTGTCCAGTCTTGTAGGCAGAGCAGCTGGGATCTTCTTGAGTGGTGATGCATGTTGAAAAGACCATGTCCTCTCCAGCCTCTCTGTCCCCTCCCTGCTCTGTATGGCACCTCTGTATATCTAATCTGCACACAACCCCCTTCCGACACACTGAATCTTATGATAATTTTGCTCTGTCAATCTAATCTGCAACCAAGGAGGTGAGTGGATTAATGTATTAAACCATCTTTGACTATGAAGCTCTTCTAAGCACAGGCAGTGACTGCATCTGCAGGTTCCTGTTCCCAATCAGCTGAATTTTGTCAGCCCCTCTGTACCCCCAGCCTGTCGCATTACTGGGCGGGCTTGCTGCAGCATGACAGCAGGCCTCCTGTTGTGTTTGGAGTCCTGCCCAGTGCATCAGGCCACTGAGTCTCATGTGATAATGATCAGGCTGCAGTGCTGCCACTCTAATCAGCCTGAATTTCCTGGCTTTTCTGTGTGTAGTCTCACAAACCAAATGGAAATACCTGTCACATATGAAGAATAGCAGCTGCAAAGCTGAAGGGATGGTTTGGGTGAGACACACTCGTAAGTGGAGGTAAGTGGAGAAGACCAGCCCTGACTACAGTGCAAAGGGATTGTCAAGAAGCCTCCAGTGCTGTCACTCAAAGCTGGCAAGTGGCACAGCAGAAGCTTATCAGTTGCATGAAAGTGCCCAAGTGATCTCTCTGGGTGTACAGTCCAGCTGTTCCCAGCACAGATCAAAATGCTGCTTTTCCCAGTGCTCCTGAGATAAGCTGGTGCCCTCCCCTATAAAGGCAGCAATGAACAGACCAAGGTGCACGAGTGTCTGTGCCTGAACAGACCATGCCTGTGAGGGACCTGCTGGTGGTGGTGGTGGCAATGGTGACTCTCATCGCTGCCAGTGGTAAGTCTGCTCTGCTGCTGGAGGCTGGATCATTGATGATGGATTGGGAGTGATATAGGGACCAAAAATGGGTGGCAGGGAAAAAAGACTCAGAAATTCTTGTTTGGAGAAGAGGTGAGGAGGGCAAACAAATAGTGGCAGCATGATGAGGAAGAATTGGAGCAAACACACCATTCCTTCCTTATTAGCAGTCTGGGACAAGGATTAGAGGCTGGTTCACCAACTACATTACACTTCAGAGAAGGATGGGATAGGGAGAGTCCACAATGTTAACACATATACTGTGGTAGAAGCTACTGTACTTCCTGCTTCTATGAACACTGGCAAGTCTTTGCAAGAATATTATGTGCTTAGCATATTCATGTGGAAAGCACCTGTTCGTAGGCACTGGTTTTCTCAGATGCATGCCCACAGAGAAAGCAGAGGCCACCGTTGCTACCTAAGTGCATACAGTGATGGTCCTGCAGTAGCCTGTGTGAGGACCTTCATGCTCTTCATTCTTGTACTGCACAGATGTGCTGTAAACTGTTGCTACTGCTCTACCTGACCAATCCACCAAACGCTGCTCTCCCTAGGGATGGATGTTTTCCAGCTGTGCAGCATCACCAGCATTCTGAGGATACGCCATGCCCCATGCAGCACTGTGTGTGTTGGATGCTCTGTGGAGCTTCTGATTCAGAGACTGGGAGAGAAGACTGTTGGGAGAGGGTTTAGTGGGTAGGAACAGCTTTGCCCCAGCCAGCTCAGCTGTGGATAGGAGCTGTGTACTGTGCTACTGGCAGGGGGAGTGGTGAAGGCATGTAGCAAACTGATCCTCCCTCACACAGAAACTCACACAGTTGATTCATGTCCTGAGCGAGCTCTACACAACACTGCTTTCCCTTTGGTTTGGATCTGATCCCCTGTCTATGACTTGTGCTTCTGCCATCAGTCACAGATGTGCCACACTCATGGGTCTCTACTCTGTTTCAGGAGCAGAGCAGAATGAAGGGAGTAGCCTGAGAAGGGTAAGAGGTTTCTGGTTTTCCTTGTTCATGGCTTGAGGTGAATGCCTGGTGTGCCTGGGAGAAAGACTGTTTCCAGCAATCATCCACAGCCTCGTAGGTACTGGTGGTCCAGCACAAACCCCACATCAAAAGCCAGGCTGCAAGTCCCACTGAGGGATGTGGTGGCCTCTGCTTCCTCTGTGGGCATGCATCTGAGAAAACCAGGTGGCCAGTGGCACTTTCTGCTGCCTGGGAGTTGTGGGAGGAAGAGATAGGTCCTCTTGGCACTGAAATGTGTGCTGTTGTTTCTCCTTTCAAGCCAGTGTGTGAAGACATGGTTGACCTGCAGGCCTGCCCCCTCCTGTACTTGCCTATCTGTGGGACTGATGGGAGTACCTATGCCAATGAATGCCAGCTCTGTGTGGAGCAAATGTAAGCTCATGCCCTTGGCAGAGATCTCCTGAATCTAATTTAGGCTGTCTGAAACTGGGCACTTGTGAAATACTGTCATTTATGCCTGGAAAAAGCCATGGCAGACTGTACTTGCACGGCAAATAACAAAACCACATGCTGGGCTGCAGGAGGAGTGGGACAACTAGCTTGTCAAGTGAAGCTGCAAAGAAATGCGGAGGAGATGCACCTGTCTAGTCTGGTGAAGGGGAGGCCTGGAGGTATCTAGCAGCAGCCTACAGTTGCAAATGGGATGGAACCACTTCTTCGTGGTGGTCGCAAGTTATTTAACATGGGGCAACAGACAGGAAACCCTTTCCCCAGAAGAGTGGTGTACCATGGAGGTGTGAAAGAGGTCTCCATTCTTGAGGGGTGATGGTTAGGGCTCTGACAGAGCTATGGCCACCATAACCTCACTCTAGGGACAGACCTGCTGTGAGCAGGCTGGCCTGGAGACCCCCCACCAGTGCCACAGGACCTGGAAGGGGATAGTCACTTCAGCTTTTTAGACAGGAAAATGAGTAAGCCAATTTTGTAATAGTCAGTTCCATTCCATTTGATGGAATGCGGCCAAAGTATGACTCGTGGAGTATTTTTTTTATTTCTTACTCTTTTTTCCTATATCATTCTAGGAAAACCAGGCAAGACATCCGGATTTTGAAAGACGGGGAGTGTCAAGATACCTGAGTTTTCTGATAGCTTTTCTGAGCCTAGAAACAGGGGATTAATTGATCCTGTGTGCTCTGTGCTGTTTGCTTAAGTTAACTATGGTAAATAATAAAAAAATTACATGCACAACCTTATTTAAACAGCACTTTTTTTTATGCATGGCTGAGAGAAAACCACAAGCCAGCTTCCATAAAGGGTTACTAAAAGTATAGTCAAAACATTCATTTCAAATCTACATCACAAAACAGAGTGTTCTGCACTGTGAATATTATCTCACACACATTCCTGTGAGACCATGGGGGAGTAGCAAAAAACACACAAATCCTGATGTGTTTCTGAACAAGTGTTTCTGAACTGAACAAGTGCACTTTTTTCTTGTAAGAGGCAATTCAGCAAAGGGAAAGTAAAGTTTCTTCAGTATGGGACAAAATTACTTCGTGGCTCCCTAGAAAATTGCTTCACTGATTCCAGAGCTGATGAAAATAGTAACACCTATGCTTCTCATATTAAATGTTATTCAGCTTTTTGTTCAAAAGCCTTTCACACAACCAGCTCAGATAATACACAGGAGCATGGAAAGAGCTCGAGTGGAGAAGCTGAACACAAGGGACCCCAGATTTCCACTCCAACATTTGAGAGCAACCTTCAAACTGAACAAATTTCAGATCTAGATTGCTCCTGGTGTCAGGGCCATTTTTAAGACTGTTGCAGGGCTCAGTCCCACCAAGGTAACAGTGTCAGTGTGCATAAGCAGTCTTTGAGGCTCTCTCTGCTCTTTCATCTCCCACTTCTACCACATGGGACACAACTTGCCTTTCATGAAATACCTGTAACT
Source organism: Calyptomena viridis (assembly GCA_013390005.1). Lineage (NCBI taxonomy): Eukaryota > Metazoa > Chordata > Aves > Passeriformes > Eurylaimidae > Calyptomena > Calyptomena viridis. The sequence goes on along the minus strand of WEIV01006285.1, from coordinate 104,915 downwards.
AGGTTGTACAACTTGGGTGTGCAAGGGGCTCTCTTTGCTCACAGTGGCAGACATCAGAGGGCACTGACTAATCCAGGACTTGCCTCTTGAATTCAGTTCAGCTCTGCACCAGATGTTACATTTCTACAGAATTACTGGCTGGGATTTTTGATGAGCTTTGAAGAGTGCTTCAATGTGAATTGAAACCCTCTAAGGACAGGTCTGTGCTCACCCACAGGAGATCATGCTGCTCTGACTTTCTACTATACCATACTTGTATACTATACACATCTGAGTGTCTGAGATGCATCATATGGTCAAGTGAGTTCCTAAAGTCAGTGACCATTCTGAGTCTGGGAGCTGTGCCAGTGTCATGGCTGCTGTGCTTGGTCAGTTGGAATTCATCCCCTCACCCAGTTCTGCACCTTGCAGGAGCCACCAGATGGGATCCCATAGCACTATAATGCATGACAAAGCTATTGCTGACAGATATAATGCTGCAACAGGAAATAGTATTGAGGAGCATAAAACAGCCATGCTCAGTCGGATGGATTGCATCCACCATTTTCTGTCCCCAAGGCAGCTGCTGTCATCGAAAGCTTTTCCTCCTTAGAAAGTCCTTTACCAGACTGAGAAGTCCTAGCCTGGCTAGTTGCTCAGGGTTGTCAAGAGCTCTGATCATCCCCGTTTTCCCTTCCTGGACCCTTTCCACTTCTGCAGAGGAAGAGACACAGCTTACCCACCCATTCACAGCTGCTGCTATTACATCACCTGCTCATTTGTCCTGGGGCTCTGAAAGCCTGTTTGTCCCCTTCCAGTTCTCAGGTAGCAAGTGAGAGGTGCTCTGGCTGCCATGCTATTCTCTGTGTTGTCAGTCCTTCTCTGCAGATCTTTGTGTCTCCTGTGCACTGTTAGGGAAGGGCTTTGGTGAGGTTATGACCCCTAAAATATTTCCACAGTGAACAACACAGGTGAGTTGCTTACTTCTGTCCTGGGATTTTCTGCTCCTGCTGCTGCCAACCCAGGCACAGGCAGGATGTATTTGGGCAGCTCTATCCCAGCTTTCTGCTAGGGTTGAAGGGAAGGTTATGCCCAAGTTAGCACAGTGCATAACTGGGACACATTCTCCACCTGGGGTGGGTGGGAGTCACCAACATCTCAGCCCCACACCATGGCTTGAGCCACACAAGCAGAATAGCTTCAGCCCATCACTGTGTTTCCCTTAAGAGCCTTGTCTATTTATGTACTGAGGCTGGGAAAAAATAACACAGACCATGCAGAGGCTCTTCTGAAGAGGGTAACCACATGCCTCCAGGACAACGTGGAGTGTTTATTCAGAAACTGCAGAACTAAAGCACACTCTTATAACCCTGATCTGCAAGCTCAGAGCATGGGTAGCCACAGGACAGTGTCAATGTTGACTCTACACACAGCAAATTCAGAGGTACCAGTCCTCCCCAGGGACTGCTGGACTTGCCTATTTATTTCACATGGCTCAAAAGCAAGAGGCAAACCAAAGGGAGGGTAATGGGTATGATCTAACACTACCACAGACCTCAGGGCCTGTGCAAGACTAGCCTGGCGCAGAGAGCCTGACCCTGAAGCCTGGCAAATCTGGGATTGGCAAGGTCAGGTAAGACTCGGAAGGCAGCGGGTGGACAGAAAGATGTCTGCCATGCCCTGATTTGTGCTAGAGGGTATGCACACGGATTTGCATTTCTGCATACAGTTCTTCCAGTTCAATTTGTCCATCTGTTTCCTTTTTTTTTGATGCTTCAGTCAAGGCGGGGGGGGGAAGGGATTGTCTGTTTCCATAGGCACGACAGTTTGTCACACAGAGCAACTGGTAGTCCTGCCCCCAGAGGAGTGTGTTGCAATCAGGCAAGTTGCCCCCAAATGTGCCTCAAGTCAGGGATAGAAGGGTAAGCCTGCAAGTTGCTTCTCTGTCAGACAAAACTGGAAGACACTCTGCTAGAGTAGCAGTGGCATAGCTTCCCCAGCTGCCCATGTTGATCCTCCAGATAACCTTGGGCTCAGGGCTGCATCCACAACTGCAGGAAGGGATATTCGTGTCTCTGGATATTGCCGTACAGTAGCATTGCCAGATAGGGGAAACAGAGATACCCTTTTGAGGCTCATGAAGACCTTTTACTTACACATGGATGCAAAGCCTGGTGGTGTTGTGTATACAATGATAGCAGTCCCACTAGTGTCAGGAGACAGCCTCAGTGGCAGGAGCCAGTCCAAGGACCAGCTGTTCTTTGGACAAAACTTTCTCAGTACTTTTGAAAGCTATGTGGGGAACTGGCGTGGTGAGATGCACCCAAGGTTGAGGATGTTCCCCTACCGAGCAGCTCCAGTGACACTTGAGCAGTCTGTGACACTGGAGATGCTCAGGTTGCTGAATACCCAGTTGAGCTCTTCTAGGTCCTCACTTAGGAAACCAGATGCATCAGTGAAGGTGGCCCAGGCCTAGATGAACTGAAATGTAAAGAGAAAGGGGAGGGAAGCAGCACCTGGCACACTATAAGTTGTCTGGCTGTGGCAGTTCATGCAACCGAGACTGGCCAGAAAGTTTAACCTGCTTACACAAATTAATCTGTAGCAAAGGGGATGTAGCTTTGGCCACATCTGCTAGGGAGCTCTGCGGAAGAAGACTTTGCTGCATTGCTGGTACTGGTGGAGCACAGGGAGGTACAGGGAGGCAGCACTGGGCTCTAAAATGAGCCTAGTGGTGATGTGGGCGAGACTCTGCCTCTCAGTCCCTCTACTTCAGAGCATAGACGACTTGAAACTAGGTGATGGGGTCTGTAATTTCCACATTGTTTACCCTTACCAAAACCTTCCCATGGGATAATAAAATCACTTCCTTGGGATTTAAAGCAAGTCACACAAAAGAGAGAAATCTCACGGAGATTTCATTCCTGAGAAATGCAAGCATAAGCTCCACAAGATTTTAAAGCCCATCTATTCCATTAAGCACCTCTAAAGACTCTGAGAGCACTCTTGGTTTTACTAATACTTCCTTCAAGGTAGGAGATGGAGAATGGAGAAACATTCACAATACCAGATCTGCAGTATCATATGCAATGTTTTGCTGAGTCAAGAGTCACTTATCAGACCTCACCAGGCTTTGGAGTGACTGAGTAGATGGTGGGTGTAGGAAGCTGAGTTAACCACAGTCTGAGCATGCACCCAGTTCCCATGGAGCACTGAAACACACAGGGATTTCCACCCTTTCTTTCATGTTTCGTATCACCTGCAGGCAGTCCAGAATATAGAATCATAGAATTACTTAAGTTGAAAAAGACTCTTAATATCATGTAATCCAACCATTAACCCAGCATTGCCATGTCCAGCACTCATGGATGTGATGTTCCAAAGCATCACACCTACATGTCTTTTAAAAACCTCCAGGGATGGCGACTCCACCACTGCCCTGGGCAGCCTATTCCAGTGTTCAACAATCCTTTCAGATAGCTGTAGAGAGCAATAAGATCTCCCTTCACACTTCTTTTCTTTAAGCTAAACACTCACAGCTCCCTCAACCACTCCTCACAGGACTTGTTTTCTAGACCCTTCATCAGCTTCATTGCTCTTCTTTGGACACACTCCAGCACCACAATTTCTGCAACTGGGACAGGACAACCCTGGTTGTCTGTATAGACTGGGAAATGAGAGGCTGGAGAGTAGTGCTGTGGAAAGGAACCTGTAGGTCCTGGTTGATGGCAGGTTGAATCTGAGTCAGCAGTGCCCTGGCAGCCAGGAGGGCCAACCATGTCCTGAGGGGCATCAGGCAAAACATCACCAGCTGGTCGAGAGAGGGGATTGTCCTGCTCTGCACTGGTGTGGCCTCACCTTGAATATTGTTGCAGTTTTAGGCACCACAATATAAGAAAGATAAGAGTGTTCAAAGAAGGGCAACAAAGATGGTGAAGGGCGTTGAGGGGAATCTGTATGAGGAGCAGCTGAGGTCAGTTGCACTGTTCAGGCTGGACAAGAGGAAACTGAGGGGAGACCTCATTTCAGGTACAACTTCCTTGTGAAGGGAAGAGAAGGGGCAGGCACTCACTCAAGAGAGTGATCTCTTCACTCTCATGACCCATGACAGGACTTGAGGGAAGTGCATGAAGCTGAGTCAGGGGAGGCTTAGGTTGGATATCACCAGAGGGTAGTTGGGCAATGGATCATGCTCCCCAGGGAAGTGGTCCCGGCACCAAGCCCATCTGACTTCAAGAAGTGTTTGGACAATGGTAGATGGTGTGAACCTTGAGGTGTTCTGTGCAGGACCAGGAATCGGACTCAATGATCCTGATGGATCCTCCCAACTCATATAGCTCTGTGATTCTATGATAATGTCTTTGTTGTAATGAGGCACCCAGAAAGGAACATAACGTTCAAGATCTGATATGTTTCTGTCCTCTGCAAGCAGTGCCTTGGCACAGTAAAGCATCCTGAAGCATATAATTTTCAGATGTCTGCATGACCAGGGTGGCACCTCACACAGTGCATCCTCACACAGTGCTGGAACATGGACACCCTCACCAGTTTGGGACACCTTGCCTCCCCTTATGCCTGAGCTACAAGAAACTACTATGTGAATGACTTGGAAGCCTCACATCTCTTTATGCCATCCATGCTCCTGGCCCACCCTCCCCTATCAGAGTGTTCCCATATCTGCTCTGCTGCCACCACCCTGCTGCTTCTTTTGGGGCTGTTAGACCTACCCCACCTCTCTAGAGGTACCATGTAATCTATAGTGGACGCAGGACAGGAGGCTTAGAGTGAAGTGGTAACTTGGGATAAGCAGAATGTCAGCAGAGATGACCGTGGACTCCCAAGGTATAAAACCTGTATGCATGAAGTTTCAAGCTCTGGACCTTCCAGGAACTTACAGAGAGATCCTGCTGAGAGCAAAGGATGTATATTAAAAATAATAAAGACTTTGCAAAGACTGGAGGCAGGCCAGATCTGCTCATATTAAGAAGTTGCTCTGCTGCTGGGACTACTCAAGGAGATGGGATCATCCCTACTGTGAAAGGCAGGCAATTCCCAGAGGACCTAGGGGTAGAAGAACATTGTCAGGTTCTTCTACCAACCTTTGAGCCACTTTGAATTCATGGGAAGCAGGGAGAGAACGGATTAGGGGCATGAGCACCTCACCAGTGCATAAGTAGTTGAGTCTCTCATGGAGAAAAGTGCTGGTAGAAGCTGAATTTCAAATAGCCTGGCACTGAGTGCATTAGAAGCTAAAGAAGTATCTCTGCTCCATCAGAGTTGTTATATGCAGTATAATGCTGAGCTTTTCTGCACTATCTTGGTGTAAAAAACTATGAAGGCAGTTTTCAGGGGATGCCGGGATAGCCACCTCATCTCACATGCACTGATCTAAAGGCTCAGCCATTCCTACAGAGCAAGGAACAGGCTCTCAGCATTGAAGCTATTGTATCGAGCAGAGGCTTCCCCTTGGCAGCTATACTGGCTCTGAAGATGGTCCTACAGGGGCTGCATGAGGCTGCATGCTGTGTAGGCCTGGGGCTGCAAATGAGCAACAGGGAGCTAGGAACAACCACTAAAGAAAATCATTCTGTGGGAGCAAGTGACCAGCTGGGCCTTCTCACTGTTTTTACTGTGGCTGCCCATCACCATCCTGCTTCATGAGTAAAGTGCTTTGCTCATAGTCTCAATCCACCAGGTACTGGGCCAATGAGTCATTGTGAAGTCTTCAACATGCACAGACAGGCTGGTATGGAAAGTGGTGTAGCCCTCAGATAGTTAATATGACTTTGGCAGTCTCCATCCTCAGGGGTTTCCAAAGAATACGACAACATAGCCATTCTCACCTCATACAGAACAGTCCTGCTGTGAGGGGAGCTGGAGGATTTCTCTTTCCACCAGCACTGCTAGAGTCCTATGCAAGCACCTTTCAGACACCATAAATCCCATTTCAGAGCTCACAAAGGATCCTTGAGGGCTAACACCTCCCTGCATCTCACTCTGGAAACCAGCAGCAAGGCAATGCCGCATCCTGCCCTGCCATGCAACATCTGTCCTCTACAAAGTTAAGCACTCCAGTCACAATTTAGCAGCAATGAGTCTAAATTTCCTATCTGAAGTGGAATTATTTACACTGTAAAAGCAGCAACATGTTTTGCCATCCACAGAGGAGATCCTGGACAGAGACTCACATACCTTCACATTTCGATAAGGAGAATATTATTACCCTCCCAGTGGCCTGGCCAGATAAGAGGTTTGGGGCAGGCAGTCTGCTTTTTTTTCAGCTCTCATTATGCTTCACCAATATCTTCAGACACCTTCTCCAAGGAACTAAGCTGCTTTCTGTTTAAAGCTTCAAAGACAGCAATGGAGAGTTCAGGCAAAGATTCACGTTCTGCCTCTTCGGACTCTGACACAGGTAATGATGAGACCATTCCTAACTTGAGCTTTTGGAAAGAGGAGAGAATGCTCTTTGTCAACAGTGATTTCTGAAATAGGAGCTAACAATTACTGGTTTGTGCTTGGGGGTGGAGAATGCACATTTAACTGCGAGTATATTTGTCTTTTTACATGTTGTATTTCAGATCATAAAGGCAGAAATGTAAAGGCTTTTCAACTCTAAGTCTCTCAGGCAGCAGACTAGCAATACTGTCTCATGGTTCTTATATCTTGATTTTTTTTTCCCTTTTCATTTAATCTCTGTATCTTTGTGTCCTCTAGTAAATAATTTTTCATCAGGATACATATGTTTTACTGTGATGTTTCCTGCCTAGTGCTGGCAGGTGACAGACAGCTTTGGAGCTGTTGTGGGAATGCTTTCTTAGACCAGTTAGAAGCGAATGAAGGGTGTTTGCTTAGAATGGACTGGGAAGGACACTAACTGCAAGCAGCTAAAAATACTTTTCCAGTTCACAAAACATTTTGAAAGAAAAAGAAAGTTACCCTGGATGCAAATGGGATGTGCAAGGGATTATGTACTTCAGTAGCTGAACTGAAGCTCTGCGCAGATCCTGCTCCAGCAACTTGTAACCCCATTTTCCTAGGCAGGTTCCTGCCTTTTGCTATGTGGCTGAGCACTTCTGCCTCTGATACTGTGTCATGTTGGGAACAACCTTCCATTTGTCTGTAAGTGATTCTCGACTTCCCTGGACAGGGCCCTGCAAAGTCTGATGTAATTTTAAAGTTGACTCTGCTTTGATGAGAACATTGCAACAGTGTTGAACATAAATCCTTTCCAAGTTAAATATCTGCAAGATTATTATTAATTATTAGAAGTGTCTTGTGTAAAGATCTACTTTGGATAGAGTCTGTTTCCTGCTGTCAGTTTTGCTTTTTTCTGTCATCCTGGACTACAGTTTTACTTGCATTTAACAGACATGTGGGATAAAAGAGCTGTAGTTCCAGCTCAGCCTTGGAAGTTCTTTGCACCTTGCCAATTCTCTCATCTGGTCAAAGGAATTACAAAATGACCATTTTCACTGTTTTGATCTAAGACTTTAGAGTGAGCTGAGGCTTTCTGTGAAAGGAGCTCCATCTGATTACATTTAAAAGGAGCAGGTCACAGTTTTGCTTTTTCATTGTGTGGGTTTTGTTGAAACTATGAAAATCTGTTCTTTTGTCATCTTTTCAGCATGCAGGTAGGAAGAATTTCCTCTCCCTCCAGGCATCAGGGAAGTGGTGTTGGTCTTTGTCTTGTAGGATTGGTCTCGTGCTACTTGATTTGAGCCAGGTTTTCATTATCACAGCTTGGAGTTCAAGATAGAAAACTCAAGCTGACTGGATCAGAAACCATAGGATCTATTGCCACATCAACAGAGGTGCTGTCTGTTAGGACAAAGACACAGAGAAGTGAAGTTCAGACCATTTGCCAGACTGGTCTTTGCCTCAGGAAGCCATTTGGAGGCCTTTGCAGTCAGTGAAACGGGATAGCTTAGCTTGGTCTAGGAATGCATGTCACAAGGTGACTGGGATCCAGGGGTTGCTCCTCTCTGCTGCTGGCTCTAGGTAACCTGCATGTTTTGCCCAAATGGTAAAGCCAGAGTTAGTATTTCTTCAGCCTTGCCATGGTATTCCTCATACCTGCAGACCAGCTTGGGGCTGTTTGTGTGGTCTTTGGGATAAGTCTTCTCAACCCCAGCAGTGGGTACTAGCCCTGTCTTGGTGTCTGATTGGGTCACTACCCCCTTTAGAGGATTTCAGCCTAATACACATGAGCATCTGCATAGGGAAAGGCCCTCTGGCTCACACTTCTCATTCCCACAGAGCTGCTCCTATGTTGCAGGACTGCATGTTCTGCTGTCCAAGGCTGTCTCCTTAATTAGTTAGATAAGTGTCTTGTTTTCAGCAATGGCCAGTTGCAGCTGTCTGGGAAAAAGGGTAACAATGGAGCAAACACGAAAAATTATCTTGTAGTCTGCAGTAATATTTGATCAAAGGATTTCATGCTCCCTTGTGGCACAGGAAGCCTGCCCCATGCTTCCATCAGGCCCCAAGTCCCTATAGTAGGGGAGTAGGTTGGACAACAGTCACCCCAAGACTGCAGCAGCAGAAAGAAAACTGCAACTAGAAATTTAGGGTAATTTTCAGGCAAGGAGCCTGGGAACTTTGGGTACTGTGTCATCAGAGTCTACCCACTGATGGTGCACTGGAAGTACAGTATCCAAGCAGTTTTGTATCAAGACCCAAAAAATCCCATGGCCTCTTGCATCAGTGCTCTCATAACAGGTAGGGAGGGATCAAATTTTGCCCTTCACCAGAATGTCAAGTTAACACTCAATTTACCCTTGTAGATGTCATCATATACCGCCGCTTGAGAGACCGGACTGTGCTCAGAAGAAAAGCAGAAGTCCTGGAGAAAGACTCATCTCAATGTGTTCTGAGGTAAACCTTACTTTTGCTGTGGAATTGTTTTTGTGGTGCACTTAACCTGAGCCCAAACATGGCAGCCCAGCCTCTCCATCTTCACACAAGGACAGAACCATCAGTGTTCAGTGGGGAAAGGTGACACACAGATGATAGCTGGACGACAGAGGTGAATGAGGGGTGGGTTAGGTATGTGTCTGGTTGGCTGGCAAGTCAACCACAGTGTAGAGCTGGGGAAAAATTTGGTGCCCAAGTTCCTGCCCATCAATGCAGTCACAGAAGGCTCAGGAGGAAGGCTGCAGAAGTGCAGCTTCTACTGGGATGAACTGGGTCACAATCACAACAGGGAACCCAGCAAAGCAGCCTTGAAGCAGAAGGGCAAGTCCTTTGCCCTACTCCAAAGTCTTCACCTCTGTGAAATTTCTTGGCAGAGGGGATGAGAAGCAACAGCAAACAAGAGGCAGAAGAGCCAAAAGAGGACGGGTCTGTCAGGAGGTGGAGAGGGCTATTCTGACCCCAGAAACATCCACAGAACCCCAGCCTGATCTGCAGGAGGAGGCTAAGCCAGTGCACTCTGAGCCAGCACTGCCTGAGCCAGTGTACCAAGAACAGCCGGCCATGCCGACCAACCAGAACCTTGACAGTGGCATGCAACCGGTAGCAGTGGAAGGGGAGCCAGCAGTCAGAACCATGGATCTAGTGGGTGAGTTGTTGAGAGCTGCTGGCCCCATGGTGACCTGGGGGGCAGTACAATGCTGCCTCTGTAGGGCTGTGAGCCAAAGTTGCCCACCTTATCAACAATCATCCCATGGCCTCTCTAGGGCATGGATCCCTGCGCCACCAAACATTATTTGGGTAGCTGTGAAAGGGTCAGGGGGAAGTTGGGGCTGTGCAGACAGATAGTGCTCTCCAAGTCACAGTGAGAAATAAAAAGTCCATGATTGTCAGTAGAGGCATTGGGATGGGGTCTGTGTCCCTGGCCCTAAATAGCAAATTGTCCTAAGAACATTTCTGTGGCTCTGCCAAGACCTACATTAGAGCAGAGATGCTTGGAGAGAAGGTGCTGTTTCTTGAGGTCAGAGTTGGTCAGGGAGCACCAAAGTCCTGGCACGCTCTGTCTGCAGTCCACCCAGTTTCAGGACTGACACTGGGGTAGTGGGGAGGGAAAGGTGGGTACAAAGCAAGGGGCAGGTGTCTGCAGGCAACTACGTGTTTGAAACCTGCCATGACTGAGGCACAGAGGGCACTAAGCTGGTCTGAATGGCAGGCTGGTGTCTGGGCTCGGAAAATCCATTTACAGCAGGAGTTGCTCCCAAATCCGGCTCAGAAAGCATAAAGCGCATTTATTTTAGCAGTCAGCGGGCCTAGAATGCAGGTTGCTTCAAAACCAGGAAAATCTAGGATCTGCTTCAGAGAAGGTAAGCATCCTCTGACCCCAAATTACTGCATTTCCAACAATGTCTGTGGAAGCAGGGAAGAAAAGGCCTCTTGCTGCAAGGCCTACAGTACCCTTAATGCTATGGAAAACAGCCATTCTACACCCTGAGGTCTGAAGCTGACTGGGGCATGTCACACCAGTCCAGCTTCGAGCCCTGAGGCCTTGAAATGGGCAACCATCCAGAGTTGCATTTATTTGCTTCCTGCCTTTAAACCCACAAGGACTTTACCCCCTCCAAGTCCCCTCCACAACTGGGACCACCCTTGAAAAGCAGGAAGTCCGTTTGGAGCTACCAAACATCACAGGCAGTTAAAGGATACTGGCCACGGGTACTTCAGATGGGACAGAGAAGTAATGCAGGAGAGTCCCACATTATGAAATGATCTGTCTCTTACATGCCTTATAGGTGAAGAGAAGGTGGTGAAGCCAGCGAAAGCAGAAATACTGGAAGACGTGAATACTCCTGTGGAAAATGAGCAGCAGGATAACTAATTCAACACACATGTTCTATATTGATATTCTGATTGTTTGGATTTTTTCTTATTTTCTTATTCCTGCCTCACAAACTCTGATAAATACTCGGATAAATACTGCACATTGATTTTGAGCACCTTTTTTCTGGTTAGTCATAAAGCCCATACTCTCCTTATCACTCTGCTTTCTATGCTTCTTTCAGGTTACAATATGGTTGCTTGTGCAGAGGCAGTCCTTTGGGACTTACCTGCTGCCTGTGGTTTGTGAGCCCCCTGCTCTCTCTGCAGACAGGCTGTTTGCCTCAGGTTCACAGGAGGCTTCACTGTGCCCCACCACACTACAGTTTAAGTGTGCAGTCTAGAAAGGCATTTCTGATCTGCATAAATATGAATGGCATTGTAAACTTGAAACCCATGGTGATTTTTCGCCAGTTGGAGCTGCCCGGCTTGGTTTTTTTCCTGAACCCCTTAAAACCTACAGCCCTTTGTGCTGTTACTTTCAGTTTTAGGGTCTTTCTTATGTTCACTTTACCTCTGCAATAAACAGCATGCTTTGCTAAAGCCTGGAATGCTTTTTGTTTTCAATTTCTGTGCAGCTTTATTCTGACCTTGCTGACCACCACGTTAGGCAAACAAAAGATGGTTAAAAACAGCTGAGTGCAACAGGCTAAAGCTTGGCTGAATCATACACTTTTGTCAGGGAAATGCCATTTGGGGCAAAGAGAGGAGCCACTCTGCACAGCCACTGTGTTCCTGGCTCTCTAGTCATGCACACAGGATTTTTGCTGAATCCAGGAAGGAATAAGGCACTCTTTCTCCTCACATTTTGGGACTTGTAGTCTTTGCTCTGGTGCATGGCAGGGGAAGTGGCTCTCTTACATTCCTGTAATACCCTGATACAAAGGGTCCTTCTCATCTTGAGGTGTTGTGGAGGTCATATTGCCATTATCTGACTTACAAAGGACCTGTCTCTCAGAGCATAGGGCCAGCAGGATAGGCTGTGAGGGCATCTTTGACTTGGGGGATTTTTTAATGGCTCTGGAGATGTTGGTGCTGCTACCCCAGAGCCCTCCAGGCTCTGCATCACAGCATGTGTGACATCTCACTGAAGACACCAGTAACAGTCTCTCCAGTGACAGGATGGACACCCCTGTCTGGTCCCAGGGACACCACATGAGGGGCAAGTACTCACCAGCTCTAAGCACAGCCTCCCCATGCTGAAATCCTGGATGACCTCTGCAGATACACTGCCAGAAGCATTAAGGCACCTGGCAGGTGTCAAAATAGAAAGCATCCAGCAGCACTAAAACCAAGCAAATACAGCCCATTCCACATTGGCAGCTCCTGGAGGGATCAGTCTCCAACAGGTGTCCTGACACTGTTTTGGTCTCCATAGACATATCAGCTAACATAAGGTTTTGCTCTCTCTTTGAGAGACTGATAATACTGGGAACAAAGCAAGATCTCTCACCTTCTGCCATGAACCAGGCAAACCTCATCTGTAACATCCACACCAAACAGCTAAGGTACAAATGGAGAGCCTCGTGGAAGCCCTGCTGCATGGAGGGAGCATGTCACTGGGATAGGGTATACTGATCCTAGACCAAGGCACTGGGTGAAGGCTGCTGTGACTGCACTGGCCTGAAGAGGAGCCAAAGGCAGGAGATCATGTTATGGTTGAGCATCATCACAAAAGTTGTGTGTGGTTCCTTGTGCAAATGTGGTGCCCACACCACACTGCAAGGAGGCTGCCTGTGGCTGCTGCCAGGCAGGTCAGCAGATCTTTCCACCTGGTGGAGCCCCACACATGCTGTGGTAGAGAGCAGCAAGAGCTGGTGTCTCTTTCCAGCTCTCCAGTCCCCTGTAGTGCTTATAGGGAGGAGAAATCAGCCATGCTGCCTGTTCCACATCTGCAGACATTTAGACTCTCTTGGTTTCCAGAGCTCTCTAGGTTTTGGGGAGAAGAAACTTCTGGGAGGCTTTAGACTAATCTTGCAACTCCCATCAGTCAAGAAGGGCACAAAACAACTATATTCCACCTTCTCCAGTGTGATGTGTAGCTGCAGGAGATGGTGAAGGCCTGTCAGAGTGAGGTCTCCATGAACACAGAGCAACACTCACTACTGAAACACTAACTGGGCAGGAAGTCCCAGAGTCATTCCCGGTACTGTACACTTTTACAATTGCTCTTACTCTAATTGGTTTCTTTGGCAGACAGTATGAAAGGTGTGCCTGCAAACAACAAATCTTATCTCAAACTAAACAAGGGAAAGATAAAGCCCTCCTTTATCAGCACTTTCACTCACCATGCACTACTTCCTTGTCTGATGAGAGGACAGATAACAGAGCTTTTTCTTATATGGATGGAGTTCAGGTGTGAAGTTGGACACATGAGGGTCCATTTGTATGCCTGAGGTAGATCCTGCTGCCTGAATGGAGCTGGGGATGGGCTGGCAAGGATGGATGTATCTAGAGGAGGGAGGCTGTTGTTTTGCAGATGACCTTCTCTCTCACTTCCCTTCTACATGAGTCCAAGAGAGATGTCTTTGCCTGGGGCCATTAACAGAGTGTCCAACAAAGGAAATTTTCACCCTCTGATGACAAGTATGATCTGGGTCTGACATGAAAGGGAAGGCTGGGGGAGATTAGAGACCTTCAGTTGACTGTAGCCTTCTTGATGGTGAAGAGAAGGTGGTGGGTGCAGAGAAATTGCTTTTGAGCTATGGGACCAGCACAGGGAGCCAGGTAAGTGCCTGACACAGTGATCCTTGCTGTGCTGTATGGTGACAGGGCTGCCTGAGGCTCTTTCAAGATGCTCTTCCCTGCTTCCTGAGGCACATAGACCAAGACATGCTGTCATAGGTAGTGGACACAACCACTATGGTTGATTCTTCACTTGTGAGATTCAACTTTATGTTGGTTAATATCAACTGGGCTGGGCTGAATATGCTGCTGTGAGCCCATCTCAGGGCCACAGGTGCTGTCTTCACATCCTGAACAGTGTGAGAAGTCATCCTGAGTGCTGACAGTCACAGCTATGACAGGACAGCTAAAGAGGGAATCTGATATCATATCCAGGAGAATCAGACTCTCCTCTGCCCACTGACAATTACCTTTCAATATCCTTTCAGGAAACATGCTTCTGGCTCTATGGGAGAAGGGAGGTTATTTGGTTTGTGCACCCTAGCTTCCCACTTCTCAAATTGCTCTTGTGACACAGGGTCGTCCATGTTTGCAGAAAGTCAGATGTGATTTGTGGCAGGCTGTTGCTCATGGTTGATGTTTTGAGCCAGGAAGGTCTGGTCCTTAGCAGAAGTGAAGCCACAGCTAAGCCTCAGGAGAAATAAGCAGGCAAGCAACTTAGGGCCAGAGGCCACCAAAGCTCAATAAAAAGCCATTTCACCCCACAAGAGTCTAGTCTTGCAGAGATAAGAAAAACTTGCTGCTTAATTTACTAATATTGACTTTAAGAAGTAAATCCTGGCGACAGCAAATACCTACTCCCTCTTTGACCACCATTTCCTGCTCAGAGCTTGTTAGCTCTGATCCTTCCCATTCTGTGTTCACCATTTAAATAAATACCACTCTAATACTGCTAGGGCCGCCACAGACAGGAGCTGTGTGTCCAGCTAGGCTCGTCAGTACTCCAACTCCAGGCCCGACCCTCCTGTTTCACCAAGAAATCATATAAATGTAGAAGAAGTTAAATGAGAAGAAATCTCTGGAGATCTTGATCCTATCCCTGCTCAAAATACAGCTAGTTCTGACCGCCCTGCTTTTGGCTTTCTCCAAACAAGTGTTGATCATCTCCTAGACGTGAGATTGTCCTTCTCTTGTCCCCATCCCAGGGCTGTCCCACTATTGAGGAAAGAAGGCTTTTACTTACATCTCACCAGACTTTCCCTCAGAAACAGCTTTAGCTCCTTGCCTCTTGCCTCACCATGGTGCACTTCAGAGAAGATCTCAGCTCAGTCTTCTCTGTAACCCTCTAACTGCAAGTTACACTACATGCTCACGTACTCTCCATGAGAACAAACCAGATTCTCTCAGCTAGTCCTGTTCACCAACTCCCTGCCTCGATGGCCTCAGCTGAGCTCCAGTATAAGAATGTCGTTCTTGTACTAGGTTACCCTAACTGGTTCCAGTATTCCAGGTGTGGGCTCACCTACATAAGGCAGGGGGAATGGCCACTTGCCTAAGGCGCCTGGCTGAAATTCAGTCCATCTGGATGGACTCGGGGTGTTGAGCGTGACTGTGCCTGTGTCTCCCTCGAACAGCCTGAGGTTTTCAGTGTCAGAACACAGAAAACGCAAAGGAACCAGGACTGTATGATGAACAGCACGATCTGAGCTTTGTAGCCTTAATAATGATCCTTTTTTCAACCCTCTTCTCTACACCCGTCTTCCACGGAATTTGCGGAATTACTAAAATGCAGCTTGAGTGCAGTATAAATCACATGCGCCTGCACATGGCTGCTTGTTTGTCGAAACTTTGATCGCTCAGCGTTCTGCGAAAAAACGAGCCAAACCGGTCGCTTTGCATTTCCAGCGCTCCTCCTCGCTCCCTCCCTCTCTCCCGCCCGGTCCGGCAGTGCTCCCTAGCGGCAGCGCCCAATTGTTTCGGTTGAAAAGGACTCTTTCCCCTAGCTATCTTGCCCTGTCCAGCCTGGCCTTGAACACTTCCAGGGAAGGAGCATCCACAGCTTCTCTGGGCAACCTGTGCCAATGCCTCACGATAAAAAAGTTTCTCATTGCTATCTACCCTCCTTCACTTTAAAGCCATTGACCGTTGTCCTAGCACATGCTCTTGTCAGCTTCTCCAGCTTTCCTGTAGGCCTTTTTTAGGTACTGGAAGTTGATATAAGGTCTCCTCAAATGCATAACGTCTTCCTGGGTTTAAGTCTAGCTCCTTTGTGGCAGAGAGATACTATGTCTTATATCCTGTTAAATGGAAAGACTTCAAACCATTTTCCATGGTTGCTTCAAGTGGGCCTTTCTTTTTTGCCTTTTCTCTAGAAGGGAAAGGGTGGAGAAAACCTCCTTGAAGACAAAACACAGAAGAAATAACCCAAGAAGGAAAACTTCACATTTTTTTAAACAAATGCTTCCTGCATAAAGGTCCAAGCTCAAATCATCCTCTGCTTCCTCCATGAAATAGCCACTAAGATCAACAAAAATCCTCAGGCATGGCTTCTCACACCATGCCAGGGTAATATTTCTCATTTAGGTATTTGTTCTGTGTGGCTTGAACTGTCTTTAACTCCAGGGCAACACTGTGGGTCTGAGCCTGTCTCAGTGGTCAGACACTCACTGCTGCAGGAGTGCAACCCCATGTTACCCAAGTAAAAGCAATTTTAGGGAAAAGGAGGAGAGCAAAAAAACACCAAACCAAACAAGCAAACAAACAAACAAATCCCCAAAACCCCTATGCAAAATCCAAACCCCATCCAAACAAAAACCAAAAAGAAACCTAAATACCCCCAACCAAATAAAAAAAAAACCCACACCAAAACAAACAAAAAAACATAAAAAACAAAGCAAAACAGAACAAAATAAATCAACAACACTCTCTACCCCCTCCCCAATTTGGGAACCATTGAAAACTAACACATATACTGAAATAAACTCAAGTGTACCCAAAGATTGAGAAGGAAGAAATCATCATCACTAGCTATATCATGTGCCTCCTGATGAAGGGAAGGAAACCTTCTGTGCAAACATTATGATGTATGTGTTGAAGAAATCAGGATGCTGATAAGTTGTTGTTTTAAGTCCTGCTCTGTGACCCTCCACCCCCCAACCCCTGGAGCCATCAACCTGATGACACAGGAAGGATGAACATAACATCAAGAAGCAGGGGTAGATACTAGGAATTTGTGTGTGTATAGCTATTACAGCAGCATTACTGAGGTTTCTCTGTGGAGAAACATGTCATGGAGAAGACACATTTTCAAACAAGAATAAGTTAAGATATCATCTCTGCTGTCTAGAGAGAGCTTCCAATGAATCAGAGCTTCAAGCCTACACCAAGACAAGTGTGTGAAGCTGTTCTTTATGCCATCATGGGTCACTGTGTCCCCATACTCCAGATTCTGTAAAGTCAAACATGAAAGAGCATCACATTAGTTCACATCCAGATGCTGCATGAGTGGGACATCCTCTCCAATCATTAACGCTGGCATTGCTGTTCTAGATAATGGCTAAATCCCAAATCCAGCTACACGGACTGACCTCTAGCTACAACTCACAAAGCTTTGTACTTTCTCCAAGGTACTCTCTCCTGGCCAAATGGCAGCTGCCTTCCCCCCTACTCTTTCTCATAAATTTGATCTACTTCTTGTCACTTCCAAAGGCAGATAAGTCATATGCGGGAGTCTCAAAGCTATTGAAGAAGAGTTTCCTATCTGCTCTTTGATTACTTGGCAGATTAAACTACCTGTTCCCATCTTATTCATAGCCCTTGAGGAAGCTTGGGCTGTTGACAGGGCTGCTGCTGCAGAGCTCACTGTCCCTCAAACACCCCCGGGAAGCCAGTCACCACCCTCTCAGCAGAAGGGGCAACATCTGCCATCATCATAGCCATATGTAGTCCAGATCACCACCCTGAGGTGTGATGTTGCCCCTGAAGGCCTGTCGCACCCCCCACTAGCTACAGTTGTTGCTTGATTAATTTTTCCCACAGATGTTGCTGTTGCATAAGGTGAACATAATGTCAGCCTGCGGCTCCATTTCTGTAGCCAAAAAACCGATGGGCCTTGGGTGCAGATGGCAAGACCAAGCATTTCTCATGCTGCTGCCACAGGACAGGCAACATAATGTTGTCTCAATCGGTAATACCTTCTCTAGCTGGCCTAGTTCCATGATGGAGGAATCAGAGAGTAATTAATGCCAAGAATGATCCCTTTGCCCACCTCTCAGCTTCTGTTCCTGTCACAAATAATAGCCTTCCCCACACACCCCTTTTTAGCAGAGGCTGGGATGGAGCTTCATGCATTGATGTCTGGGGCATGCTTATGGTCTGACAAGAGACCTTGAAAGCAGACTGGTGACTCAGGGGGTGGCAGAAATTTAATGAGCCATCTCTGGCCTGCCCTTGCTGCCCTCTTCCTCCCTCTGATGTCTTCAGTAACCGAGCAGACCAAAAAAAACCAAGGTAAAACAGGGTGAAATGCAAGGAGCAACATATGTCACATATCTTGCTCTGTATCATTCCTGGTCTCAGAAGTAGAGGGGAGCCTTGAAAAACTCACATATTTCATTAAAAACAAGATAAAGATTTATTTCCATTTCAAGTCAAGTAGAAGAGTAAATACAAAATAATCTCCAATACAGAATATGATATTCTCCTAGACTGTACAATCCACCTCTTTATCAAAGTTTGCTCAAGGCCTGACTGTACCAGAATTTGGGCAGAAGAGGAGCTGAGAGACTCTGTTCTTCGAGGAATGAGCACTTTCAAGACCCTTCTCTCTTCTCATCAGTCCTCACACTGAGTTTCCTACAGGTTTACAATCCAAATTTATGGGACTCTTCTCACAGCAAACAAAAGACTAATTCAAAACTTCAGCTTATTTTGCTAAAAGGAACTCCCTCAGATATTTACAATAAAACTTCCAGAAATCAAAATTTTTCCTTATTCGTGATGGTGCCTGAGAATCACAAGCAAAGTGCCAGCCAAAAATACATTGAAATCCAAATGTTTAACATATCCCCACGGCACAAGTGTACATTGAGATCCAATTGTCTGAAATATCCCCTTGGCATATCCCCATATCCTCATAGAGAGACCTCTAACCCCACGGGTCCCCAAGGACACAACACATTTATCTTCCTCTGTCAGTGGTCATGCCGTCACACGACGCACACAGGCACATGAACAAGCACAAGATCAGCACATCTCACTGCCACAAGACAGAGCCTGGACAGACCTGCAGTGTTCAGCGCACTCTTTGTTTCTGAGACTACACAACAGCTCAGGAAGGTTGCAATAGCCACAAAACCTCTGCAGTGCTGGTGGAAAGGGATCTCTGGAGTCTTCAGGCTTGCCGCAAGCAGGAGGTTGGAGTATTGCAAGCAGTAGCAAAAGGCAGATATAGCTTTGTCTGTTTTCACCTTGAAAACCCCCAAGCACAGACCCCACACAGATGTAGTGTCCCTTGAATGGTCCATGTAGCTCTTTATGGTTCTGCCCAGGGTTTCCAGTTGTTTGTGAGAAAAGTTTAAGCAGTTTTTGGCCATGTCTCCTCACTACACCTGCTGCAAAAAGTACACCTCCTAGGCATGCCTGGTTTTCCTAGCTTGTAGGTATAAAAGATCTGGAGAGAAACAAGTATCTAGAACTTATCTGCAAACAACATACAACTGAACCCACCCAATCTGTGCATTCTGAGTCATCAAGATCTATCAGGCATGTCCTCCAGATGTCAAGTTTTGCTCCCTGAACTGGCTACAGATGCTATCTGAGGTCTGAAGCAGCTTATACAGACTTGTATGATCATTGGTGACCTTTCTTTTTCAGACTGAACCTTAGATTAGCACCAGAGAATAAATCCATGTCGAAATAAAGAGGAACCAGGGCCAAAGACCTCCAGGCTCAAGAAAATGATTTGACTCACAGTGATAATTGCTACTACAGGACGGAAAGAAAACATTAAAAGGCAGGACAGTTCTTCTCCCAGCTACTCTCAAACCAGCAAGAGGTCAGCATGACTTGCTAGCAAATGGACTCAGTGCAGTCCTTGCGGGCGACGAAAGCAGAGAGGCAGCAGACAGCTGTCAAAAAAACTAGGAGCTGGCACAGCTAGGTATACAGCTCCTCTTTCATATGTTGAAGGGAGAAGTTGGGAGAGAAGCTAGCCGAGAAGATCTGCCCTGGGATGAGGGAGCCAAGCTGCAGACAAGACTCTGCTCTCTCCAGGATAGAAACAGTTTCTGGATGTGCCAGGACCAGGAGGGACATTGAAAGATACAACACGGCTTGGAAAAGGACAGGCAGGGCAGGGAAGGACAGGCAAGGCA